>JAJPUD010020210.1:0-25120 GCA_023553655.1 Myrmecobius fasciatus
AAAAAAAAAAAAGAGAAAAAGTGAAAGGTATTTCTTTGCCCTCTCAATATGTTTCACCCTCCTCTTTCTCCAAAAAAAATGAGAGCCCTAGTGCTTCCCTTTGATGGGCCAAATTTCCCCTCTACAGCTTTGGAGACAAAGTTCTCAGTATTTCCAAATTATCCACTTACTCCACACATCAATACTTCCAACCCTTCAGTGAAAGATGGGGGCAGTACATCTAGGTATTAGGAAGAAAGTAAACTGATTGTGTGAATTCCATTATTTATACTAAGTTGTAAATTATTATTAGACTTAACTCTAAGAAGGACCATTTACATTTTAAAGAGCTTTTTAGTTCAAATAAAACTCTAGTGGAATGAATTCCATTCAAATTGCTCACTGTGATTGGTGAATTTTTTTATTTTTCTTTCTAAAGCTTTTTATTTTCAAAGCATATGCATAAATAGTTTTCACCATTCACCTTTGCAAAACCTTGTATACAAAATTTTTTTCTCCTTCCCTTCCCTCCACTCCCGCCCCTAGATGGCAAGTAGATTGATAAATTCATAACTGTAACCATAAGCAACCAAAATGACATAGAAGATTATACATGTACTGGCAATAGGAAGAAGTAAACAGCAACAACAATTAAGATGTGGAGAGCAAAGTAAAATAACTGGTCCTGAGTAGAACACATAGTCAAATGAAAGTTCTGTTTAGTAAAGAAAATATCTAGTAAAGGATCTCATGTAGTTCTTGTAGAAAAGAAAATAAATGGAAAAATAATAAGCTACATGATAGAATAATTAAATGGATATTAAACCAATTGAAGGGCAAGATGCCCAAAAATAGACATCAGTGATCTGATGTCATCTTAGCAAGAGATATCTGGCAGAATGTCCCAGAGATCTGTGCATGGCCCTATGCTGTTTTACATGTTTGTAAGTGATTTGGATAATGGAATCTGCAAATGACATAAAACTAAAAGGAATAGTTCTGCATCACTACCTGCTTATTGAATATTTTCAACTACATGTCCCATGGTATCTCAAAATCAATATAGCCAAAATGGAACTCATATCTATTCCCCCAAAATCCACTTCTCTTCCAAACATTCCTGCTATCCAAGGTACCATCATTCTTCCATTCTTCCAACCTTGGAATGATCTTCAAATATTCATTCTCACTCACCAATAAATTGCCAACATCTCTCACAAATGTCTTCCCTACCACTCTGTCATCCTAATTCAGATCCTCATCATCATCCAGCTGTAATATTGTTAATGTCTCATAGTTGGTCTACCTGCTTCAAGTCTCTCCCCATAGTCTAAACCATTCTCTATGCAAGTGGCAAGCTGATTTTTCCAAAGTACAGATCTAGATACACTATTTCCTTTTCAATAAACTCTAGTGACTTCCAATGACTTCTAGGATTAAATTTATACTCTTCTGTTTAGCATTTAAAGCTCTTCAGAACCATACCATTCCTTTCCAGTCTTGCCCATATTACTTCCCTCCATGAACTCTAATGTCTACTTATATTTATTGTTCCTTGCACATGACATCCAGCTACCATTTCCATCCTCTCTACTAGTTATTTGTCCCTTATGTTTGAAAAAAACATATTATGTCCCTTCCCACCTTATCTTTTTGGAATCCCTGATTTCTTTTGAGACTCAAGTATCACCTTCTGTAGGTCTTCTTAATCCTCCCAGATTTTAGTGTCTCCCTCTAAGTTTACTTTATATGCATTTTGCATTTTCATGTATCATCTCCCCTATTTGCATATAAATTTCCTGAGAACAGGAATTGTTTTGCTTTCTTTCTTGTTTATAGGCTCAGTGTTTAGCACATTACACACTAAGTATGCAGTAGATGCTTAATAAATGCCAATTGATTTAGTTCTGCTTATTTATCTAGAAATTCACTAACTATTCTTTTAATAATACAGTCTATAATTTTGCTAGGACTGAAAGTCAAGTTTGTTTATCTATACTTTGCAGTTTCTACTTTCTGTCATTTTTTAAAATAAGAACATTTGCCCCTTGCATTCCTTCTTTATCTTTCCCATTCTTCATAATCTATTAAAGATCACTCACAACAGTTCAACATTAACATCTGTGTAATAGATCTTCCAGTGTCTGAAGATGTATTCATTTGGGATGGGTGACTTAATCTCATCAATTAAGTGATCTCTCCTACATAGTCCTATGAGCCTTATGTTTTTTACCTTTCCACTCCAAGCAGAGAAACAAAAACATCATGAAGAATTGAGAAGTAATATTTTCTCTCTGTCCTCCATTATTAATGACCCCATCTGTGCCAAGCAGTGATCCTACCCCCTCCTTTGATCTTTCTCTTTTTTCTCAATATAGCTTTATAAGTTTTGTTGTTATTGTTGTCCTTTGCTTTCCTCAACCATCTCAACTCATTCTGAATTTTAGCACTCCTACACTACCTTATCATTCTAGGATTTTTTTTTAATTCTGTGTTGTGTAAAGTTATTTTCATAATTTAAGCTGACTAGTTCATTCCCTGTGGCTTCAAGAAGCTGAAGCATGCAAGGCAGCCACACTCCTATAAAACTGTCTCAGCAGACAGGCAAAACCAGATTTAGTTAGCCAACAGGGGTCAAACCCAGCAGTGAATTAAAAAGGCTGTCTAGCCCAAGAATGTTAAGACCTCCCCTGGCAGAATGAGAACAATTTGTTCCAGTGGCCATTGGTCAGACATTGAAAATGCCAGGGTCATCCACTGCATCTTGGGCCATCAACAGTCACCCTACTTTGTCTTGCCACTGACCTACAATATCTCTGGAAGAGAGAATGAGACTTGGGCAATTCTTCTCCACTTAAGTCCAATCCACACGGGAGTCAAGACATCAGTCCATAGTATCCATCACTGGTCCTCTTTGAAAACAAAGAACAGGGACAGCTAGGTGGTGCAGTGGATAGAGCACCAGCCCTGAAGTCAGGAGGACCTGAGTTCAAATCTGGTCTCAGACACTTAACACTTCCTAGCTGTGTGACCAGTAAGCAAGTCACTTAACCCCAATTGCCTCAGCAAAAAAAAAAAAAGAAAAGAAAAGAAAAAAAATGAAAACAAAGAACAACTAACAGCATTTCCCATGCATTTGTCTTATTCTCTTCAGTCTTCCTTATCTGAATCATAGGGCACATGAGAGGTGTAAATGATTTGCTAGGTTTTTAAGGCGTGTTAGAAATAGTACTTGACTCCACCATACACTAGGCTATGTCATCTCTGGATTCAAAATAAATAACCTGATATGTGCTTCAAGAGACCTACAGTATACTGGACAATCATAATTATAAGTGCTATTTTCCAACACATCTTCCTGACATTTGAAAAGATTGCCTGATAATTCCATCAGGCTTTCTGTTTGTAAGGGCTCTGAGAACTGTGTGTCTTTATGTATTCTGTTACCAAAGCAGACCTCCTGATTCTTTGACTGGCTTTATTCATTTTTAATAACCTACTTAGCACTTCCCATTTCAAGAGATGCGTTTCCTTTCCTGCTCATTTACCACCTTCTCACAGTTACAAGGGTGGGAGAGAAGAAATATCCAGGTGGATGGATAGTTGTTTTTTTGTAATCAGTAACCAGTTTATCACCTTCAAGCAGATAACCAAACGGCTGCACACCTGCTTCCCCTTCCTTCTCATGTATCAGGGTTGGCTTGGTGCCAAGGAGATCCTTTATCTGCCAACAATAGTCTTTGACACCTCTCCAGAGACCAGGCTGAAGGTGCAGTTCATCTTCCTTCATCCTGAATAATCCATTTTCTTAAATCAACTTTTTTTTCTGCCTGCCAGTTCTGCAAAGGTAGAGGTGCCTCCTTCTAACCAGACTGATAGAAACTTCCCACAAGAAACCTTTGATGAGATGGTTCTCACCTGAAGCTTGTGCTCAGATGCTTTAGTAATTAACCCAGGATAAATAGACCTTTACTGAGAAACATCCAGCAGGGGGCACTGGGGGAAAAAAAGCTCTCAAAATCTCAAATGACATTTGGTTCAATGACAAAAACAGTGTATTAGAAAATTATTAACTCATCCTCCTATAGAGATCAAAGGATATAGAATTGATGGCAACCTTGGAGATCATCTAGTCTAAAGGCTCTTAACTTTTTTTTTTTTTTAACATCATGGTCCCCATACATGAGACTCTTCTCAGAATAATATTTTTAATTAACTTAAGAAAATGCTAACTTTCAGTTAGAGATTAGTAAAAATAAAAATGTAATTTTTTCCCATAACTGAAAGCCTCTGAAATTTATCACATGGATCTCAGATCAAAAACCATTGATCTTGAAATTCAAATCCCTTAATTTTAAGATACTAAAGCTCCACAAAAGGAAATACAAAAAGGTAATCAGTAAAAGTCTTTACTGATGCAAATAATGAGTCTCTCAAAGTGGTCATATGTATTCAAATTTTCACTATTCAAAGTTTTAATGGTTCCAGCCCAGTGGAAATATGCAGTGTGAATTCAAATGTGGCATGTTAGGAGGATTCATTATTTGGGCTTATCAGGATCCAACTATTTAGTAGAAAACAGGTTTTTCTTAAAGACCTCTGGAGAGAGCCAACTCTTTATATTCTGGGACAGCTTATTCTATTTATAGGGCAGCTAAGTGGTACAGCCAAATAGAGTTCCAGGCCTGAAGTCAGGAAGACTCATCTTCTTAAATTAAAATCTGGCCTCAGATACTGGCTGTTTGACCCTAGGTATGTCACTTTATATTGTTTACCTCAGTTCCTCATTTCTACATCAGAAGGAAATGGCAAACCACCCTGGTACATCTTTGCCAAGAAAATGCCAAATGGGAATCATGAAAAGTCAGACATTACTGAAAGAAATAAATGACAAATTGTACTTTTGGATGGTCCCAGCTGTTAAGTTTTTCCTTATCTAAATATGCATTTTTAAAATTTCCACCTATTGGAATTAGTTCTGTCCTCTAGGACCAAACAAAACAAATCTGATCTCTCTTTCACAGCCTTTCAAATACTAAAAGATATCCATTATAATCCTATTGTCCCCCTAATTAAATTTTTTTCCTTCTAGGATAAAATGCCCTGATCTAATAGTTTTCCCCTGGCATACTCTGGAAGCCCTTCATCATTCTAAGTCACAATGTTCTGAAGCTCCTCAATTTTTCATATACTTTACATACTTTTTTTCAGGGCTGCTCATCCATTTTTGGTATCTACCTAACATTCCATTCTCACCTGTAGCTCCAAGAATCTGTAGCATGCACAACGGCTACATCCCAATAAACCATCTTGGCACAGAGACTAAACAAATTGAGGGTAACCAACAAGTCTCCTCAAACTGTCAATAAATCAGTGGGATGTCTACAACAAACGTGAAGATTTCCCCTGGTAAAAATGGGCAGATAAGAACAATTTGTTCCAAAGGCTATGGAGGTGATTGAAGTAGGCACTAGGGAGTGTTTAGAACTTGGTCAGAAATCAAAGGTCATCACCAGCTATCTTAACTTTTGTCCTGCCATTGGACTTCAATGAATCTGGAAGAAAAAATAAGACTGATGACTTTTTGCAACACTATACCACTTAAACTCAATTCACTGCAAGTTGAGACATCACCCCTGATGTCATTGGTTCTCTTCCAAAACAAAGGACAAACAAAGGACAAACTTTGCATAATGTCCTATGTGAGGGAGGTGATAGTCCTTTTATTATACCCTATATACCTATATACCACATCTATAGGATGGATTCAATTTTTGTTACATTTTAGATCTGGTGTATATAGATTTTATGTTTGTAATTAATTCTTTAATTGGAGTTTATTTCAATGGTTTTAACAAACCTAAAATTGAGGTATTTTTTGTTGTGAGGTAACACTATTCCTCTTGTGGGATGAAAACCTATTCTTTCTAGCAACTTGTTTCAGTGTGGAATTATTATATAATAGTTAAATTTCTTAGAGTATTTTGTATCACAAAATTAAGGATCACAAACAAAACTAATACAGACAAGATTAGAAGGGAAGCAATATACTGAGAAAACATTTTTACATTCAAGAGTTCTGATAAAGGTCTCATTTCTAAAATATAGAGAGAATTAACTCAAATTTATAAGAATTCAAGCCATTCTCTAATTGATAAATGGTCAAAGGATATGAACAGACAATTTCCAGATGAAGATATTGAAACTATTTCTAGTCATATGAAAAGGTGCTCCTACTCACTATTGATCAGAGAATTGCAAATTAAGACAACTCTGAGATACCACTACACACCTTTCAGATTGGCTAAGATGGCATGAAAAGATAATGATGAATGTTGGAGGGGATGTGGGAAGACGAGGACATTAATACATTGTTGGTGGAACTGTGAATGGATCTAACCATTCTGAAGAACAATTTGAAGCCATGCCCAAAGGGCTATCAAGCTGTGCATACCCTTTAGCCCAGCAGCGTTTCTACTGGACTTATATCCCAAAGAGATCTTGAAGGAAAGGGCCCCACATGTGCAAGAATGTTTGTGGCAGCCCTTTCTGTAGTGGCAAGAAACTGGAAACTGAATGGATGCCCATCAATTGGAGAGTGGCTGAATGAACTATGGTATATGAATGTTATGGAATATTATTGTTCTAGAAGAAATGATCAGCAGGACGATTTCAGAGAGGCCTGGAGGGACTTGCATGAACTGATGCTGAGTGAAATGAGAAGAACCAGGAGATCATTATACACGGCAACAACATAGCATTTTCACTCTTTTTATTTTGCTTGCTTGCATTTTATTTTGTTTTTTTTTTTTACTGGTTTGATTTGATTTTTCTTGTGCAGCACAATAATTGTATAAATATGTATGCATATCATACCATTTGACCCAGCAGTGTTTTTACTGGGCCTATATCCCAAAGAGATTTTAAAGGAGGGAAAGGGATCTACATGTGCAAAAATGTTTGTGGCAGCCCTTTTTGTAGTGGCAAGAAACTGGAAATTGAAAGGATGCCCATCAATTGGAGAGTGGCTGAATAAATTACGGTATATGAATGTTATGGAATATTATTGTTCTGTAAGAAACGACCAACAGGAGGATTTCAGAGAGGCCTGGAGAGACTTGTATGAACTGATGCTGAGTGAAATCAGCAGAACCAGGAGAACATTATACACAGCAACAAGACTATACGATGATCAATTCTGATGGACATGTTTCTCTTCAACAATGATGTGATTCAAACCAGTTCCTATTGTTCAGCGATGAAGATAGTCATATACATCCAGAGAGAGGCCTGTGGGAACTGAGTGTGAACCACAACACAGCATTTTAACACTTTCTGTGAATATTTCCATGCATTTTGTTTTCCTTCTTAGGTTGTTTTCTCTCCTTCTCTTTCTAGATCTGATGTTTCTTGTGCAGTAAGATAACTGTATAGATATGTATACATGTATTGTATTTGTCATATAATTTAACATATTTAGCATGTATTAGATTACCTGTCATCTAGGGGTGGGGGGTGGGGGGAAGGAGGGGAAAAGCTTGGGAAAAAAAAGTTTTTGCAAAGGTCAATGTAGAAAAATCACTCATATGTTTGGTAAATAAAAAAAAAGCTTTATCAATAAATAAATAAATAAATAAATATGTATGCATATATTAGATTGAACATATATTTCTACCATGTTTAACACATATTGGACTACTTGACATCTGGGGAGGACATGAGGGAAGGCAGGGGAAATTGGAACACAAGGTTTTTCAAGGGGTAATGTTAAAGAATTATCCACACATATGTTTTGAAAAAGAAAAGGCTTTTAATAAAAATAATAATAAATAATTTTTAAATGCTTAATAAAAAATAAGGATCAATTTCTCCCCACATGCACTCTTTAGTTTAATTTTAATCCATCCATATTCACCATTATTTATGAAGGAGAAATTAAACTAATAAATCATTAATAAGTAACTACTTGAAGATAGTTAACATTATAAAAAGTAAGGTATATTTTAAAGGGAAAACCATAGGCCTAAGTATGTTAAAATATTTAATACAATTTAAATAACAATCTATTAATTTAATTTATGACCTGGAGCTAGTCACTTAATTTTGCTGACTTTTAGATTCCTCACCTGTAAAATGGGAATAATGATACCTTTATTTTTATGAGTGTGATGTGATATAATTAAAGCGTGCAGTGCTTTTAAAATTCTTGAAAGGGAGTTACCATATCAGCATAGAAAATTAACCATAGTCAAATATTTACTGAACACCTACCATGCACAAGTCACATAAAACTCTGAAAATCTTAACATACAACACAAATATAAGATATTGTGGTGGTGATGATTGTTATATACTGTGAACTTTGGAAGATATAAAGGGGTAGAAATCACTGTGCTTGTCTCTAACTGAAGATACTAAGCAGTGGAAAGGGCATGGGATTAGAAGTTAAAAGACTGAGTCTGATCATAAAAGGGGTAAGAGGACCTATATATGCAAAAATATTTATAGCAGCCCTTTTTAATAGTGGAAAGGAACTGGAAATTTGGTGGATGCCCATCGATTGGGAAATGGCTATATAAATTACGGTATATGAAAGAAATAGCAAAATCAGGGGGAAATTGTATACAATAACTGCAAGATTATGTGATGATCAACTGTGATTGATTTGGCTCTTCTCAACAATGTGCTGATTCAAGGCAATTCCAATAGATTTGTGATCCACATCCAGAGAGAGAACTATGGACACTGAATGTGGATTGAAGCATATTTTTTTCATCTTTTTTTTTGTTTCTTTTTTCTCTTTTTTTTTCCTTTTTGGTTTGATTTTTTTTTTTGCACAACATGACAAATTTGGAAATATATTTAAAAGAACTGCACATATTTTAACCAAAGAGAGAGAGAGAGAGAGAGAGAGAGAGAGAGAGAAGAAAGATCTGAGTTTGAAACCCAGACCTTCTGCTTTATCTGCCTATGCGACTTTAGACAAGACACTTTCCCTGGAACTAAAGTTGGATATGACTATAAGGCATCTTCTGTCTCTAAATCTGTGATCAAATGTATAATTGTGGTAAGTTTTCCATATAACGTTTCTATGGCACAGGTCTAACCATTTCACATCAAGGCTCCAAATGACTATTTCCTCTTGCATAAAAAAAAAAAAATCTTCTTAACCTTACATTCTATGCTTTCTACAATCCAATTCCTACTTACCTTTCCCAGCTTATTTTACACTTTTCCCTTTCACACTCCCTTAGTACCACCATGTCTCAGATGCCACCTGATTCCATGCTAACAGATCCCTTCTCCCTTTGGCAAGTTCTTCTCAACCTCCATTTCAGGGAAAGGCTGTGGACTACCATCCCTCATTCTCTGGATTTAGCCACCACAGCTCTCCTGGAATCTCCTTCCGCTTTTCAGCTTTCTTTTTATAGGTTGTCTTCCCTTCCATTAGAGTATAGGCTGTCTTTCTTTCTTTCTCCTTTTCTTTCATTCTTTCTTTTCTTTAGCTAGGC
Organism: Myrmecobius fasciatus; assembly: GCA_023553655.1. NCBI lineage: Eukaryota > Metazoa > Chordata > Mammalia > Dasyuromorphia > Myrmecobiidae > Myrmecobius > Myrmecobius fasciatus. The sequence goes on from JAJPUD010020210.1 coordinate 9,492, forward strand.
AATTGGGATTAAGAGACTTAACAGGGTCACATAACAAATAAGTGCCAAGTATCTAAGGTTAGATTTGAACTTAGTCCTCTTGACTTCAGGGACAGAATTCTAGTCACTATGCTCCCTAATTGTCCCTAAAACTATCTTTCTTGTGGGTATTTGTATCCCCTTAGCATAGTGCCTGGCATGTAGTAAGTTATCTTGTTAGCTAACTGACAATATATTCCAACTAAACAAGATTATTATCTGCTTTCCAAACTTAACTAATGCATCATTCTCATAGGTTATTCTCCATCCCTAGAAAATACTCTACTCATCTCTACTTTGAGAAGTCTTATGTTTCTTCTCAGACTGAGTACCATGAAGCTTTCTCTCAACCAACCAGTTACAATATTCTTACTCACCTCAGATTATTTTTGTATTAAAAGGGAAAAGAATCCAAATGGACAAAAATGTTTATAGCACCTCTTTTTATAATGAAAAGGAACTGGAAATTAAATGGACGCCTGTCAACTGCAGAATGGCAGGACAAATTGTGATAGAATGTAAAGGAATACTATTGTTTTATAAAAAAAATTATGAACAGGTGGGATTTCAGAAAAACCTGGAAAAACTTACATGAACTAATACTGAGTGAAGTGAGCAGAAACAAGAGAACATTATACATAGGCACAGCAACATTGTGTGATGATCAACTATAATAGATGGTTCTTCTTATCAGTGCAGTGATCCAAGACAATACCAAGGACTGGTGATAGAAAATGCTGACTGCATCCAGAGAAAGATCTATGGAATCTGAAGACAGACCAAAACATATTATTTTCACTTTTTTGGTTTTTGTTTCTTTCTTTCTTGTGTTTTTTCCCTTTTGTTCTGAAGTCTTCTTTCACAACACAAATGTGGAATATATTCAACATGATTGTACATGTGTAAACTGTACAAGATTGTTTACTGTCTGGAGGAAGGGGAAAGGAAGGGAAGGAGGGAAAAATTTGGAGCTCAAAATCTTACAAAGATCAATGTTGAAAACTATTTTTGTATGCAACTGGAGAAAGTAAAATAATATTATATAAAAATAAATAAAGTTGGAGCATAAAAATAGTTTTTATTTCCTTATCAGCTTGATATATATATATGTATAGCTTATACATATATATATGTATACATATATACACTATATACATATATATATGTATAGCTTATACAAGCTATATCTCCTCCTAAACCATAATACAAGGTCCTTGAAGGCAGTCTGTTTCATGTTTGTCTTTGTGAAACAGGTACCTAGCATGTTGCCTTGTCCCCAAAAGGAGTTTAAGAAATGTTAATTAAATTGAATGAGAGAATGGAAAGAATAAAATATATATATTTTATGAAGTCATATAAGGATCATCCTGAAGTTATAAATTATTAAAGAATTCTTTTTCAAAAAGATTATAGTTTAACAAAATTTCTTTAGAAGCTTGAATGTTATCTTCCCTTTCCGAAGGATAATTTTAATTTTGTGCTAGGGAAGTTTTGGCAATAAAATATTGAACATATAAGTTTTTAGTGAATAGAACATTGTAAGCAGCTACCAACCCAGGATGAGCAGATTTCTTCTACCCAAGTAGTAAAGAATACTGACATCTATCTATCCTCTGAGGGAAAAAAGGATACAATGAAGAAAGACTAGTATATTTCTGCCTTTATTTGCTGGACCATTCTAGTATATCAAGATCAAGGTGCAAGGCCATGACTAAGGATTCTGGTACCCAAGGAAAATTCAGTTAGAGGTAGGGTTGTGATGACGATGATGATGATAAATATTTATATATGTTAATGTCATTTGATTAAGTGACTTGAACTAGGTTATATAGCTGAGTCAGGACTAGGACCCAGATCTCCTGGCTTCTGGTCTTATCCTCTTATATTATATTATACTGTCTTTTGACTCCTTGTATATCCTTGGAAATTTTAAAGAATTTTCCTTTTTAAACTATGTGATTAAAACTTATTTGAACATTCTCGTTTCCATGCTCTTTTGTGAGAACAAATGGAGAAAACTCTTATGAAAAATGCAATAAATTAGTTGGCAGCTGCCAAAGTACACAAAGGTAGGAGTTGTCTAAGCCACTCAACACCATTGTAAATGAGCAGCACATTTTAAGAGGAAAATTATAGGCTTGAATATACAAAAGCAAGTGTGATCGGCCTTTCCTGTAACTCCCTGGCTAGTTTTCAACACCACTAGACTTAACTAGGCAATCTCTTACCACCTAAGTTCTTCATACAATTTAATACTCTACTCCCATGAGTCCCAAATCATGAAAGCACTAATCAGTATTTTGAGGAAAAGAAGCATGATGCTGAGAAACAAAATGCATTTTTTTCAAGCATCATAAAAAGAAATACACCTCATTATCTAGGAATAGAATGCAGAAGTACCTTAAATTTAGACCATCACTTACTCTCAAGTTTGGGATGATTAAATTTCTCTTGAAAACAAAATGTATTTACAGATTGGAATGAGATGAACCAATTTGTCATTCTCTTTTTAATTTTCAAGAAGAGATTCATCTTCCATTTTTAAAATGAAAACTTCACTTAGAAAAAATTTAAATGTGACATTATTTTAGTTGCTGTACATAGCAATACAATTTGTATTCAGTTTTTACTATGCAAAGGATCTGTGATTTCTTCAAGATGAAGAACTTCTAGTGAGGAAACTCATGTCAACATTGAGAATGCAGGTCAATTGCCTATAAATTAGTTCATAAATAAATCCTAGAGAGTTGCTTGAGGCACCAGAAGTTAAGTAACTTGATTGAAGTCATTACCTAATAAATATCAGAAGCAGGATTTGAATCCATATCTTTCCCCCTCAAAACCTAGCACTCTAATAATAATAATAATAATCATATGTAGCACTTTAAAGTTTGTGAAGCATTTTCTATATGTTACCTCACTTGATGCTCACAACTTCCCTGTAGTGTAAGTACTATTACTATCTTCATTTTATAGTAGCTAGAGGAGAATTTAAACCTCAGGCCTTCTTGATTCCAAGTCTACATTGTATCTACTATGCCACCTAACTGCCTATTACACTATCTAGCTATTTTTATCCACTTTATCAAATGTTTTTTATTTATTATTTGTCTCATTATTTGCATCTTTTTTGATAAAATTCAGACAAAAATAATACTGAGATAAATCATTCACCTACTATTATTCCTTAACAATTCATATTCTATGAACAATTACACATGTGTATAAAGTAACTGCTTTTTTGTAATAATAAGTATTGGAAATAAAATAAGTATTATATTTATAAATAGTAAATAAATAGTATAATAAAAATATTGGAAAATAAGCTGATCTTTTGTGGACTCACCAAAAGCACCTTTAGGACAATTCTAGTAACAGACAAGATGATGAGGCTAACATCTACTTCTTATTCCCATATCTTCTGATCTATTCTGCTATTCCTTTGTAATTTTTAATCTTTTTCCCCTTGTGCCTTGGAAATTATTATTTTTTTTTTTTTGCTTTTTTGCTGAGGCAATTGGGGTTAAGTGACTTGCCCAGGGTCACACAGCTAGGAAGTGTCTGAGACCAGATTTGAACTCAGGTCCTCCTGACTTCAGGGCTGGTGCTCTAACCACTGCGCCACCTAGCTGCCCCATGCCTTGGAAATTATTAATATATAGTAGGCCAGCATTTATGAAAATGTTATTCTTGAACTTTAATGGATCAATGTCATATCAAGGAGATGGTGACAATGGTTCTATTTGTGATAATGATCCAATTCCATTTCAGTTTATTTGTTGAATTTTCAAGAATATATTGATGTTTGTATTATAGAGGTTTGTTGTCTGCTAATTCATTAAAGATAACAAGCTTCTTATGTATCATTCTAGTCACGAGGTTGCGTTTTTCTCAGTGTTTGGTAGGTGCTTTTTACATGTGTTGCACAATTTGTACTGTTTTCTTACATAATCTGCACTCCTTAAAATCTATTCTCCTTAAAACTAATCTTTCTATAATTTCTTGTTAGATGAGGTGATCCTCAATTGCCGTCATAAATCCCTCTGTTTCTATAAATAAAATCATTTGACTCAATCATTTGCTCAGTGCTTCTTTGTTGATTTATTATTGGTTGAGATAGTATGAGATAGTTAATCACTGAGGCCTTTTGATTACACTCATATCTTAGTGATTTTCATAAGATTCTATCCAAAAGTAAAAATATTCTCTCTTGTATTCAACAAATCCAACATGTACCTATTGTCAGATTTTTTTTATTACTTATTGATATAATATCGCCTTGTTACAATAACATTTATTTGTTTAATAGAAATGTTACCTAGAGCACTGTTTGTTATGTGCTTTGAGAACATCTGTCAAATCCATTTCTCTTTTTTAATGATAAAATGTTAAGCCTTCTATTTCTGCCTTAAGGTGACCTTTTTATTAATGTTTTATTTTTGTTTTTTAATTTTTTTATTAATGTTGAATGGACTTGTTTGCATACTTTCCATCTGTTCACAGTTTTTAAAGTACTTGTTAAAACAGGTATTCTATAAATGTTCATTATTTTTAATATTTTCTTCCCCTGGGCTTTGATTTCAGGCTACCATTGCTGTCTTAACATCGTATGTCTTGACATATCTAGCCACAGCTTTTTTATTGACAATATTTTATTGATATACAATATGTTGTGCCCAGAGGAGATCAAGACGTTTTAAGAAATTATCTTCTTCCATTATATAAATTTATCTTCCAGATTTAAGCTTAAAGCCTGAATTCTCCACTTTCTTAGTGTAATAGCTAGCTAATAATAAGCTAATATTTATGTAGTGCTTACTATGTGTCAGCCACTGTGCTAAACAATTTATATATATATATATATATATATATATATATATATATAATCTCATTTGATCCTCATAATAACTTTGGGGAGTAAATACTATTAATATCCTCATTTTTCAGTTGAGGAAACCAAAGTTGCCATGAGAGTGTTTGACATCTATTTTAAGGAACAGTCCTTGACAGCAATCCCATTTTTCTAATGTTTTTTGGGGTTTTGTTTTGTTTTGCCATGGCTAGAGCCGCCATATACATAGTTGTATGGAAGTCTTACAGTGTTTTTATGTTGGGAGGGTTTTGGTAAAATATGGGGAAATGAATTCTTCATGATGATTCCAACAAAATTTATTCTCCTTTGGTATAGTTGATCTGTTAGTCAAGTCAAGTCAATAAACTTTTATTCAGTTTATGCTATGCACCAAATATAATGCTAAGTGCTGGGGAAACAAAGAAAGGAAAAAAAACTAATCATTCTCTTCAATAAGCCCCCAATCTAAATTTGGGAGATATCATGAAAATAAGATATGTACAAATAAGATCTATAAAAGAAAAATCAAAAACAATCTCAGGAAGGAAAGCCCTAACAGAGAAGAGGACCAGAAAAGTTTGTTTTGTTTTGTTTTGTTTTTGCAAAAAATGGGATCTTAGTTTATATCATTAAACTCAAAAGGGAATTTTGAAATGTCTAAGCAAGACTATCTTCTTCAAGTATCATTGCAAACATTAGTGAACATTGTGAACACTCATTATTGTGTGCAATTTCTGGAGTTTGCTCTAAGGGAAGATTTTCAATATCAAGTCATGTAGCTTTTGCATTCTTCATATTTTAGTAGCTCTTGATTTCAGCATTTATTTCTTCTACTCTGGATTTGAGTTGAAGTTAATTTAGGAGATTATACGAGACTAGTCTGCTATACATAGTTGGGTGAATTGGAACTTTAAGTGTCATTAGCCATGCCTATAATTGGTAGAATCTATTTCAAGTTTTGTTATGGCATTGTGCTGGTACATAATGAAAATATTCATACTTTCTGTCCATTTCATGAGCACATAGTGTTGGCTCACTTTAGTGTATTGAAGTATTTCTTGATGTGGGGGCAGGATGAAGGGGAGAGCATCTCTCTTTAAATGTGTGTTGCCTTCTTGTAGCATCAGAGCATAAAAGTATACCACCTGGTCTGCTGTTTTCCATGACAAGCTACTCTTTATAACAGCATGGAACTCTATGTGCCTCATCTATTCTTTGACTTTTAGGAATAATTGCATCACAATGACCTGGGGGAGGGAGGGGATGTCAACTACATCAATGGTATTACCAGAGCCCAATTCTTCAGGCTTCATAGCTACTATTAGGTTCTTGGGATACATAAAGTCCCCAATCTGCAAAACCCCAAGTAACAATCCCTTCCTTTGCTACTGATACCCTCCCTCATGGCTGAACAATGGGTTGGGCTTGGAGATAGGTGGAACTAGTAGCAGCAGTAATATTAATTATTTACTATTGCTCATTTTACTAGCTAATTTTCATATATTTATTATCTCAATTGATCTTTACAATAGCCCTATGAAATACTTGCTAATGGTATAATTATTATCCCCCTTTATAGAAAAGATGCATTTACAACAATGCCTGCTATATGTCAGGCACTGTGCTAAATGCTTTTTACAAATATTATTGTATTTGATCCTCATGACAACCATATGTACTATGACATATATACTATTATTATCTTCATTTTATTTGAGTAAACTGAGGCAAACAGAAGCTAAGTGACTTGCCCAGAGTCATGCAAGTAATGTCTTAGGCCCTATTTAGACTCATATCTCCCTGACTCCAAGCCCAGTGCTCCACTGTGCCACCAGCTTCTTCAGAAGCAAAAATATAGTAAGGACTCAGAAATATTCTGTGAATTAACCTGTTGGGAAGTGACAAAGGTAGGATTTAAACCAAAGTCATCCTGATCTCTAAATAAGTGCTCTCTCCATTACTTTATCATGCTTCTTTATCACATAAGGAAAATTAATTTAAAATACTAAGGAAGTGCACTAAATCAGTGAATATAGGGGAGAAGCACTACCTGATAATAGCTACATAGAGATTTGTTATGTTTAAAGGAAACTAAAAAGAACATTTTTTAAGCTTTTTATTTTCAAAACATATGCATAGATAGTTTTCAACATTTATCCTTGCAAAATCCTTTGTTTCAAATTTTCCCCTCCCTTCCCCCAAACTCCTAAACAGCAAGTAATCTAATAAATGTTAAACATCTGCAGTTCTTCTATACATATTTCTCATGCTGTATAAGAAAAATCAGATCAAAAAGGAAAAAAAAGAGAAATAAAGTGAAAAGCAACAAAACAATCCAAAAAAAGTGAAAATACTATGTTGTGATCTACACTAAACCTCCACAATCTTCTCTTTGCATGTAGATGGCTCTTTCCATCACAAGAACATTAGAAATGGACTGAATCATCTCACTGTTGAAAAGAGCCACATCCATCAGAATTGATCTTCGTAAAATCTTGTTGTTGCCCTGTACAATGATCTCCTGGTTCTGCTCACTTCACTTAGCATCAATACATGATTTTCATGAGGCCTCTCCAGGCCTCTTTAAAATCATCCTGCTGATCATTTCTTATAGAACAATAATATTCCATAACATTCATATACCATAACTTATTCAGCCATTCTCCAACTGATGGACACACTCAGTTTCCAGTTTCTTGCCACTACAAAAAGAGCTGCCACAAACATTTTTGCACGTGTGGGTCCCTTTCCCTCCTTTATAATCTCTTTGGGATATAAAATCAGTAGAAACACTGCTGGACCAAAGGGTATGCACAGTTTGATAGACTTTTGGGCATAGCCCCAAATTGTTCTCCAGAATGGTTAGATCTGTTCACAGTTCCACCAACAATGTATCCGTGTCCCAGTTTTCCCACATTCCCTCCAACATTATCATTATCTTTTCCAATCATCTTAACCAATCTGAGAGGTGTGTAGTGATACCTCAGTTGTCTTGATTTGCATTTCTCTGATCAATAGTGATTTAGAGCATTTTTTTCTTATGACTAGAAATGGTTTTAATTTCTTCATCTGAAAATTGTCTATTCATATTCTTTGACCACTTATCAATTGGAGAATGGCTTGTATTAGCATAAACTGAAGTCAAAGGAATATGACATTTTTAAAAGTTCAAATTAATCTTCTTTTGAACTCTCAATGAAATAAAAAATTTCAATACTGTTTAAAACACCCCCTATATTAATAACTAAAAAGCTCCTATTGGGATAGCAAAAAAACAGAAATAAAATAAATTCCCATTAATTGGGGAATGACATAAAAAAATTGTGTTATGAGAGCTTAGTGGGATAATTTTTGTATTGGAAAAAATGATGAATAGGAGGCATCCAGAGAAACATGGAAAGAATTATATGAACTGAGGCAGATAAAAGATAACATAATTAAGATACAATGGCTACAATAACATAAATGGAAATAACACAACACTTTAAAGACAGATTACATCTACAATCAGAGTTAGCCCAAAAGATAATAATAGCATGCATTTATACAGGGTTTTGAGATTTATAAAATGCTTTACAAATATTATCTTATTTTATACTTAGCAACTCTTGGTGGTAGGTAGTATTAATAACCTCATTTTACAAATGAGGAACCTGAAGTAGACAGCAAGTAACTTGCCCACAGTCACACAGGACTTCGTGATCACAAGTCCAGTGTTCTAGCCATTATAGTGCCTACTTAACCTACTATGCCACCTTCCTGCTAAATTATATCTTCTTTTCAGTAGAAAGGGATCCTATAAATCAGTATATTTAAAATTTGACACAATATTATATATAGACAGAGAACTTCTGTGTTGGTTGGTTTTGCTTACATATTTTTTCTTTTGTGGCAAGGAAGAACTTTATGAGGGCAGGGGCAAATAAAATGGTAGAAACCTGGTACATAAAAAAAAACAAAAGCCATCATAAATACTTAAAAATAAGGGAAAAAATCAAGGATAGAGAAGACTCTCTATTTGTTAAGATAAATCCTCTAGAATATCATATTATAGCTGGAATACATACAAAAAAATCCCCTATTAATCAGGGGATTAATCATATTTTATCTTTTTCTCTCCTGAGGACTTTGCATGATGGTTAGCATCTTTTAATACCTGATTTTGGATGGATGATCCAAATCACCAACAAGGGAAATTGGGATTTACAGACTTGATTCCCTATCACTGATTACTTATAGTCCTAGATTGATGCTAGATATTGCAAATATTTGAAACTATGTGTTTTAGATTAAGTCACAACTGAACATGTGAGGAATATGATCTTGTGAAGAGTAAGGTCAAATAAAAGTCTAGAGAGCAGCATCATTGCAGGGGATCAGATAAATTGGCCAACTCCTCAGGCTTTGGAAAATTGCTCAGGTACCACAACAGAAAAGATCTTAATAGCTATCTGGCTCTTGCTAGCTGCAGTTCTGTGGGAGACCTCAGATTTAACACTAGCCCATTTTATCACATTGGTCAAATTTATTTACTTTAAACTCCATAAACAGAATTTTAAAAAAATTCATCTCACTCAAGTAAATGCACTATCTCCCCATCCCAGTCTGTAGCCAACAAACAGAAAACTAGAAATCAGTTCTAAATGCTATTTGATCTCTTCTAAAATGAAAGTTTTGTGCATCATTCATTTCACATTCCAGAGTCTAGATGACTTCTAGCTGAGAAGGAAAAAAAAAGCATCTCATAAGCCAAGCAATCCTGTGTGGCAGTGGGATGTTAATTATTGCATGGAAACAAACCTTTCAGAAATTGCTTGATATTTCTATCCCTCACTTGATAAAAGTTGATGAAGCCAACCAGGTCCATGGAGATGGCCCTCATTTATTCCATTCCTCAGCCAAGAATTTACTCTCCAAAGGACAGTAAATTATCTTTCCGTTGTGGCAACCCTTCCTGGCATTAAAACCCTATCTAGGAAGGATGCATTAATGCATAGGTAAGATCCAGGGTTTAACTACTGCAGAATTTCCAAATAGCTCTGAGCAGCCTCATCAATGGGCACCCTGTTTGCCTGACTGGCTCTGAGATGTGCTTTTTAAATCTTCATGTCCAGTCACATCCCTTTGGTCTAGATTATAAGCTACAAAGATTCAGGTTCCATACATAAAAGTAGAAAGTTTCCTAACAAGAGAGAAACTGAGGTGGTTGACTAAAAACTTATGTCTACATTCAACCTAGGGAAAATCTTAGTTCAATGTAGAGTAGGGGAAGGGAAACACTGCTATTTTGTGGCATTTGTTATATATCAAAGGGCCAAACTTATTAAATCCTCCCCACCACCTTTCCCTCTCTCATTTCTCATCTCCCTCTCATTCTTTCTCTGTTTCTATACTTTCCTCCATTTCTCTCTCTACATATTTCTGTCTATCTGTCTGTCTGGCATATGACAGAGAAAGAGGGAGGAAGGGAGAGAGGAAGACAGAGAGAGAAAAGGAGGGAGAGAGAAAGAAGGAGGGAGGGAAAGAAAGGGAGGGAAGAAAAGAGAGGGAGGGAGGAAATAAAAAGGAGGAAGAGAGGGAAGGAGGGAAGGTAGGGAGGAAGAGAGAGAGAAAGAGAGAGAGAGAAAGAGAGAGAGAGAAAGAGAGAGAGAGAGAGAGAGAGAGAGAGAGAGAGCAAAACAACAGCTCTACAAATGAATACTAATGTAGTGTCCATGTTTTCCTTTCCTAGGAAGAACAAACTCAAGAAAGTAATAGAAGTCATCTATGAGCCTTTAATGCAATTTTTTTTTGGTCTGTCTATTGCACAAGAGTCTCCTTTTTCAAGTTTCTTCAAGCTGCTTTTTTTTTTTCAGTAAAGACCCTCGATTATCTTGTGTTCTGAAGAAGAGGGTCAAGGGGCAAATCCACAAAACTACAGCAATTATAAATGACCAGCCTGAGAACCAGTCCCTGGCTGCCCCCTCAGGAATTATCTGAGCTGAAGCAGAAAAGCCCCTTTCTGCTCTTTAAACTCCAAACTGTCATCCTCAAAATGGGCCCACCGGCCTTCAAGAGTTTAACAATGGTAAGAGCTGAAGTCTGCCATGTGATTAAGTGGTAAATTTTTGAGCTTACAACCCTGCTCGTATTAGTCAAAGTGTCTGAAGCTGAAAAAAAAAAAAAAAACCTCTTTGACTACACAAAGGTATCCTCTGTATGTGGCTGGCAGCCAGAGAACATTGCCAATGCCAGCACTAGATTCAGTCCCATTTACCCCAGCTGCAGAAGTGGAGGAAGCCATCAACCTCCTTGTTGGAAGTGAGGAAAGAGGGTGGTCTGCCCAGCAGCAAATCCAAAAGAAGCTAATGGAACTCTTTGCCAACTCTTCTCTGAATACTTGGCTTTGTGGGAAATGTTCTTTTCCCACCAGCTGTAAGATACCTGGATGCCAACTGATAATTCCAAGCAATTGGAACAAGATCTTAAGCCACTTGATCTTAAGCTTGACAACAGGGGCTCTGAGAGGTCCAGAGAAACCTGGGTCACTTCCAAATTTGGATTCTCCTACCTCTGAAAATAATAACTAAAAAGAAAATTCATACACAATAAAAAAGGACACTAAAACCCTGAGCTACAAGTTGGATTTTTAAAAAATTATTTTTAATTTTTGGTTTTCTTTTCCTTCTCTATGTGTATGCACTAATAATTACTAAGAGAGAAATTTGATTTTCCTTGCAGTGTCTCAATTACCATTAAGACTGTTAAGATCCTTCAAATGCTCTCATCTCATAGATGATTGGTGATAGCCCTTTATCTTTCAGTTGGGCCTATGGCAAATAGTCCTTTTGGATCCTCCACTTCATACTTCCCCCAGCCATTGATCATGATTGCTCAAGAAAGATCTGAAATGAGAAATTAGTAAGAATGTATGAAATAGGAAAAGAAGGCTGAAGTTCCCCTAATAATTTTTTGAATTAAAAGATTCTTTGGATGCTTTTCTTCGGAGTTTAGGAAATGAAATGGGATAATTTTTTTCTTTTGGTTAATTTTTTTTTGTGTGTGTGTATTTTCCACCTACTCCCCAATTAATATAACTAATGGAATGTAATCTCATTATGAATTGAGATTATTTCATATTTCTAGTGCCTAGTTATGCCTGAAACATCTTAAATATTTGCTAAGAGGCTGATTACATGAATATAATCAAAGAAGACCTAGACAAATCAATTGAACCAATATATTTATCAAAAATGCAAACTAGTCCTTATTCCATTTGAGAAGAATAAAGTACTTTGATCATTGGATAGAAACACCACTACAGAGAAAATATCTCACGATTTGTAGAAAGAATTAGACACACCTCTGAGTCTATGTATAACTCAACAAGCTAGTTTGAAGTCAATCAATCCAATTTCAATCCAATCTAATGAAGTTCTTGCCAAGCCCTTAAGAGAAAATTGCTTGGAAGGGGTAAAGAACCTTTTTTTAATTTTTTTTTTTTAAATCTCTCTCTCTCTGTGTCTCCTTCACTCTCTGTTTCTCTGTCTCTCTCTCATCCCCAGGCAACCATGAAAGTTCAAGTAATCCTAAGGTTCTGTTAAAGATCCCACCCATAAAAAAAATTAAATTTAAATTAAAAAATAAATAAAAACAAAAATAAAATAAATAAATAAAAAAGATCCCACTCATGACCAGTCAGTATGAGAATATACCAGAGCTGGGGTCAGGAGAAAACCAAATAGCAACTTTGAGGTGGTCATGCCAAGGAATTTATCCTTAATATATCTATTCCCTACCTCCTCATCCCCTGTTCCAATAGCAGACTTATTGCCATCTCTGAAGGCCTTGTGGCAGATAGTTGACTGAGGCCTTAAGGGGTAAGGACCCTTTTCCTCAGGCTCCTCCATCTGCCACAGAGCTGAATAAGATCTTCAGGGTGAAGACTCTTTTCCACAAACTTTTCCATGGGCCACATAACTGAGTGAAGTCTTCAGGAATGGAGACCCTTTTCTTCAGGCTCCTTCATGTGCCCCATAGATGAACAAGGCCTTCAAGGATGGGGGCTTTTTTCAACAGTCTCTTCCATGTGGCAGATTGCTAAGTGAGGCCTTTAGGGATGGGAGCTGAATTTTCCAGGGGCACATTATTTAAAAGTTTCTCAGTCAAATCCCTGTTGCCAACAGTAGCAATGATGCCCTATGTTGATGGAATGGTGTAAGATATGACTTGAATTCCATGCTTTCTGACTCTTATTACTTATGTAATGTTGGACTATTTGATTTCTCTACGCTTCAATTTTTTTTTTGTCTGTATAATAAGAAATTTAGATGAGGTGATCGATCTCTGAGGTCCTTTTCAGCTCTACATCTATAAACCTATCATCTAAGAAAACTTTAAACTTCTATTACAGAAGAAATTTGCAAATTGGATCATAAGTAAAGGCACTCTCAAGCCTAAAAAGGTCTAAAAATCTCAACTTTCCCATGATTTCTATTACTTTTTAAAAAATCAGTATAAGAAATTTCACTTTCACTAAGAGAATAGAAGTGACCACGGAGTATTTTTAAAAGACAGCAATCTGTGAGTAGCTAATGAATAGAACACCAGTCCTGGAGTCAGGAGGATCTGAATTCAAATCTAATCTTAGACACTTACTAGTTGTATGACACTCATTCTGATTGCCTCCATAAAAATGAGGGAAGGAAATCAAGCATCATTCCAAAATAAAAGTCAATCAAACAAACTAACCAAACTCATTTATTAAACACCAGCTATGTGCCCAGCACTGTGCTAAATACACAAAGTCAAAAAGAGAGAAAAGTAATGACTCTTGATAGGTGGAGATTTAATTCACTCTTTAAAGTTCCCGGAGAGAATGGCATTCATTTCCAGCAAAGCAATAGTTCTCTGCCTAATGATTCAACAGACCAATCCCTGAAGAATTTCTTTCTCCATCATCCAGTACTTATGCTTGGGCCCCAAGCAATCATCCACAAGTCTACACTGCATTATACAAACTGCATCTCACATGAGTCAGGCACATTTTCCCTATTTCCTATAAATCTAGCAACTCCCTTTGTTTTTTCAATGTCCCAGTAGAGAGCACATTAAATGGCCTTAAGCAACTCCCTTTATGGTCAAAATCTGGGGCAATTCAATGTCTAGTCATAGGGGTGTGTTCAGGATGTGCTATTCCCAGACTCACCTACCCCTTGTGTATGTAGCAAGTTGCCCAGGATTCAGAGCATTCTGTGGACATTCTGCTTTCTCAGTCTCTTGGATCTCCTGGGTACTTTACTATGTTCTCCACTTTTAATTACCTATGATTTAGGAGGAAAAAAGAGCCACATCTCGTCACCTCCTATTCTGAGGCTTCTCTAGAACCCACTTCCAAACTATCTCTGCAGCAGTAACTCACCTATTCTGATGATGCTACTGCCTTAATGCTACCTCCTTCCCAACCAGATCAGAGTGACTCTGTCTTCTTCCTTCTCACCACTAGGAGGCCCCCACTGCTGACCCAGCTATAGCCAGGTCAAGAAAAAAATTAGTTAAGCAATTTTCCCCTTTTGAAATCTTCCATGATTCAATCCATAAATTTATATAACCCTGGGGCTCTGGTTGGTAAAAGTGACATACATATATATGTGTGTATATATATGTATACATATATATACATACACACATATATACGTATGTGTGTATACCGTGCTCTGAATTTTAGGCATGTCTGCCAGAAATAATATAACATTTTTCTAAATCTAGGAATTTCTTGCTTAGAAAGAAAAATGTCCAAAATTATATAGTTCCCTTAGGTTCTTGGACATCTTTCTATATGAAGACAAACAGAAATAACATGCATAGGAATTTTGAATAAGAAAAAGGTCACGTCACCTTTTAGCCATGTTAAAGAAAAAAAAAAGTAACATGTTATGTTAAAATCCAGTTTTGGAGTCAACAAACAATAGTCTCTTGATCTTCTTCTAAAATTACCAGAGCTGCTGAATTCCTTCCTTGATCACCCCCCTCAAGGATTGAAAAGGCTTCCTTCCTGTGATCAATATCTTAATCCTTTCTGCAAGGATTGAAAAGGCTTCCTTCTGTATGATCAATATCTTAATCCTTTCTGAATAGAGAAGAGGGCACTGCCTTTAGTTGGGTTATAGCCCAATCACTTCAGGGGGTGGGAAAGGCAATGTTCTTAACTAGACAAGAGGTTTTATTTTTTCTACATTTGTTTTACACCCAGAGATTTCAGCCTTTGTTCTTGACCCTTTACAGTCTTGCTAAAGGGAAAATTCTGGAGTTTTAGATTGAAGAAAATATAATTTCTTAATATTTTCAGTTAAACTAAAAAGGTAGTTTTGAATATGCTTCCACATAGGCAGGGAAAATAAAAAAGTTAAAAATTTAAAAAACTTCTCCACTAATCCTTCATGGGCAAAGCATCCAGCTAGAGGAAGAAAATAGTACAATTAGAAAGACATTTTTTAGTCAAGAAAATTAAGCTGAAAATATTGTTAGATATTTCAAAGGATGAACTTGATTTAAAAGAACCCTTTACAAAATTTGTATTTTTGAGTAAAATTTAGTTAACTTTAAAAAGTTTAAGTTTTAGTTTCTTTAGTTTGCTGAATAAAAATGTTCTTTGTGATTAAATATTTACTGAATGTTCACCTTTTAAAACACAAAATAAAATTCCCTGAGTGCCACACTAATGAAGTGTGTTTCACATCCCTTGGCACCCAATACCAGTATTTCCACTTTTTTTTTTTTT
>JAJPUD010020211.1:0-25120 GCA_023553655.1 Myrmecobius fasciatus
CATGTTCTCTGTTCTAAGCCCCCTCCCCCGTTCTTTCCCTCCATGTTTTCTGTTCTAAGCCCCCTCCCCCATTCTTTCCCTCCATGTTCTCTGTTCTAAGCCCCCTCCCCACTCGGGGACTTACCACGGTCCATGAGAGAAGGCTCCTCCCGGCTCTGGCAATCGGTGAGCCTCGTATCCTCAGCGGGGCCTTGACTGTCAGGCAGTGAGCTTTGGACAAGCTCAGGCGAGCGCTGGGGAGCCCTTTGTGGGCAGAGGAGTTCTCAGGGAAAGACGGCTTTTCCAGATGTATTCCGAGGCATTTCCCTGCCCCATTTCACGCTCCCCTCCCCAGTCGGGAACCCCGCACTCACCTGGGCGTCTCCATGGCCACGGCCTCTCAATCATTTTCCCATTGGCCCCAGCCCAAGCCAGAGCCATCTTTCATAGTCTCCCTCCGGCACAGACCTCGACGACTCAAGTGTGGGAAAGCTCGAGCCCGGCCTGGGAGAGGGAGCCGAGAATGGTCAGCACCGGGAGACCTAGAGTGGAGAATGGCAGAATGGGGAGGAACATGAATTAGAACATGTTAGAACGCCGAGGTCAGCTATGGAGCTGAGAACCCTTAGAACATAGACCGTCAGAGGGGGCAAGACCCATAGGGCGCAGGACCGGGGCCATAGGACCCGACGTGAAAACTGGGAGGGGGGTTCCTCAAGTCAACAGGCAATTATTAAGCTCCTCCTAGGTGCCGGGCCTTATGCCGGAGATTTAACGAAGGCGCCTAACCGGGGAAACAACAGACGAGCAATTCTGGACCATCTGATTGGTGGAAGAGGAATGGGGCATTGCCTCAAAGCCCAGGACACGGTGTCCAAGTTCAGAAGAACCTGAAAGAATAAGATGAGCCCCCTCATTTTACAGCTTCCCACCTGGGTTCCAAGGAAAAAGCTCAAACCCAACCCCAAAATGGCGGCAAGGCGCGTCGGTTAGCCGAGCGTCTCGGCTGCCCTGGCGGGATAGGACAAGCACGTGTGGAGAGGGGAAAAGTAGCCGAGAGCGGGCCTGCTGCTGCTTTCCCAAGAACCGCTAAATCCCCCAGTGGGTCCCCGGGAGCTCCGGTGGAGCGCCCCTCATCCCGGCCACTCGGCTTATCGGGATCGCCCGGCCAGGTACCGTGGCCGATGGCGGAACTTGTTCTCGGCCTCTTGAGGCACAAGAGATTCGCCTCATTTCTGGGCAATAAATTACTTTGCAATTCTCTAAAACCCCCAGTTCTTTTCCGTCCGGCCGATGAAAGCCAGGCAGGATTCCTCTGTGGGACCTGAGGCCGGGTGCCCACGAAACCCTCGGTGTGGTTACGAGGCAGGAAAGAGCCCCAGCCCTGCAGAGAAGCCCCTCATCAGGAGGCCAAATGGGAGTGAAGAAGCCCCTGGATTGGAGCCCCTCCTCTGGGCCTTTGGGGGGCGGGGGGAGAGCGGTCAGATCTGGTGCCATGAACACAACATCTAGCTTCAAGCTCAAGATCTGAGTCACAGATAATGCTGTGTGATCTTAAACAAATTATCTCTCTGTCTGTGCGTCTCTCTCTCCCCCTCTCTGTTTTTCTCTGTCTCTCTCTCTCTCTCTCTCTGTCTTTCTCTCTCTTTCTCTCTCTCTCTCTCTCTCTTTCTCTCTCCCCCTCTCTTCTCTTCTCTCTTCTCTCTCTTTTTCTCTCTTTGTCTCTCTTTGTCTCTTCCTCTCTCTTTCTCTCTCTCTTTCTCTCTGTCTCTGTCTCTCTGTCTCTGTCTGTCTCTCTCTTTGTCTCTGTCTCTTTTTCTCTCTCTCTCTGTCTCTGTATCTGTCTCTCTCTGTCTCTCTCTCTTTCTCTCTCTCTGTCTTTCTCTCTCTTTCTCTCTCCCCCCTCTCTTCTCTTCTCTCTCTCTCTCTCTCTCTCTCTCTCTCTCTCTCTCTCTCTCTCTTTCTGTCTTAATCTCTCTGCCATTTGACATAGGAGGGAAAGTGGTGATCAGAGAGGTCAGGTCACCCAGGCAGGAAGAAACAGCTAAGTGACAGAGCTGGTGTTCCAGCCTCGTTGCCACTGCACACAAACCTTGTTCTCTTCCCTGCGGGAAAGTTCAAATCCAGCCTCAGACCTTCCTAGCCGCGTGACTCTGGACAAGTCACTTTTCAGTTCCCTCATCTATAAAATGAGCTGGAGAAGGAACTGGCCAGCCCTTCCAGTACTTCTGCCAAGAAAATCCAAAAGGGGGTCATGACTGAAGACTGACTGACCAATGAACTCTCCCCATTGCTCCAAATGCTGAGCTGCACCTAAGTTAGGGGGTTCAAGAAGAGGGAGAAGTCCTTACGGGAGCCTGGGATGAGCTTAGACATTGGGGGAAACCACATGGTCTGGTGAAGAGTGCTTGATGGGAAAGCTGTGTGTTCGAATCCTGGCTTCTCTCAGCAAGACCCCGTCCCTCTCCAAGGCCGTGGTCTCCTCCTCTCAGAGTGAAAACATTAGTTACAGATATTCTAAGGTCCCTTTGTGTCGGAATATTCATCCCAGACGCATTTATTAACTGCCTGCTGGATGTAAGGGGCCATGTGTGAATATCCAGATCCTCCTGTACGTCGAGGGGCCCGGCCTGAGGAGCCCGGAAGGAACCCCAGCCGGGCCAAGAGCCTCCAGCCCGACCCCCTGGCTCCCCTCTCCAGGAGCACCTAATGAGCTCTCCACAGGCCCCTCCAAATTGAATTACATAATCCATTTCCGCTCCCCTCCATGAATCACATCGAGGGACACACTTTTTCCTGGTCTGGCGTTGATATATTTCAGAGATTACGCCCGATTTCAAAGCAGGGAAAAATCCATCTTATTAAATTCATATGGAAAATGCCGGTCTGTCAGCCAACTTATTTATCCTTAAATTCGGGATTTTCTTAAGTGGTCCAGTTAGAGCCCCGCGTCACGAGAGTTCCCCAGAAAGCCCGTTGACCCAATTGTTGCCTCGCGCTGCTCACTGAGATGCTGCTGAGAGCTAGCAGGTCCTGCTAGGATGCTCAGGTGGAGGAGAAACCCTGGGGAAAGGAGCCCGACATGGCTGCGCTCTGGGAGAATCTCCCTGCCTCCTCCCAGCCAAGGGAGGGGGCTGACGGGTGGGGAAGGGAGCTTGCGCTGTTGGCTTTTTCTAATGGCTTTTCTTTGCTGCCAAAAATGGTTGTTTGGAGTGGGGGGAGGGAAGTGAAGGCAGTGCAAAAATAAACTAAGAAGCAACAATCATTTTTATTAAAGCTTTTTAATTTTCAAAAGATCTGCATGGATAATTTTTCAACATTGACCCTTGCAAAATCTTGTATTCTACTTCCCCCCCCCGGCCCCCACCCCCTTCCCTAGATGGCGGAAACTCAGTGTATGTTAAACAAAGTAAAAATACATGTTAAATCCAATATATGCGAACATAATTATACGATTCTCTGGCTGCACAAGAAAAATCGGATTAAAAAGGAAAAAAAATGAAAAAGAAAATGAAATGCAACAGAACAACGACAAAAGAGTGAGAATGCTATTTGTGCTCGACATTGAGTTCCCAGTCTCTCTCCGGGTGCAGACGGCTCTCTATCACAGGATCATTGCAAATGGCCCGGATCATCTCATTGTTGGAAAGAGCCACGCCCATCAGAATTGATCCTCACAGAATCTTGTTGTTGCCCTGTATCATTCATACATCTTTATGGCCTGTACCCTTCGGGCTAAGCGGGGACCCGAGGTACTCCAAAGCAAAGTAAGCAAAAGCAAGAAAATGACAAATTGTGCTAACTACAATAATGGAAACTGAAATGTGCTTTAAAAAAAATCAGAGATTGAAGGCTTTGCCATGATGAAGGCGGCGGGCACTGTGCCACGAAGGGGACTCGGACAGGGTAGAGGACCCGACAGATGGGCAGGGTGAGCCTCAGGTGTCTGGGGACAGCCCCTGTGAAGTGTCTCACGGGCGGATGATGAGATGAGGTTGGAGGCCAGCCAGGGAGAGCTGAGCATCGGGCACGGAGGTGCTCCTTGACTCCTGATGAGCTCACCAAGCAGGAGAGGAGAGAGGGGGAAGAGTCCGGGACAGAGACTTGGGGGACACCCTGGCTTGTGGGGGTAACCTCTTTACAGATACTGCAATCGAGTCTGAAGAGAAGCAGCCAGTGGGGATCACTGGAGCTCCTCCCTCTCCCTCCTCTCTGTTGAAAATACGCCGTCCCACCAACCACCTGAGCTCACATGGGACCGTGGAGGACTGCTCCCTTTCTCTCCCCCCTCTAATCGGGGGCCGCATCCTGGCTCCCCTCTTAGGATCACTCCCTCCCTCTGACCGCTCCAGCCCCGGTGACCGCCCCCATGGACACTGGGTGGCCCTCCTGCCTCGGTTCCCATCCAGCTGCCACAGAGCAGCTCTCACACCATCACTGGCCCGCTCAGTAAGCCCCCTCGGCCCATCCCGGGAGCCTGGGCCCAGCAAGGGTTAAGCAGGAACACGGGAGCTCTGTACAATGTCACAGTAGTCAGCGTGCTCCAATCCCGATCCCCCCACCCGCCCCGGCCTCGGCTCCCTGTAAAATATATGGCGATCATTTCCGGAGGCCGGGTAATGTGTAAGGCATGTCAGCCGGCCCCTGGGCCGCGGGCCTTCCTCCGCTCCCTCCGTTTTATTAAAGCGAAACTTTTATGGAGGCATGTCGTGGACGGAGCAACGGGTGATTCATGCCCTTGGAGCCCCCCGCTACTCTCCCAATAAATCATCGACCATTGGCAGAGGCCGGGCGGGGACCGGGGCGGCGACCAGGAAGAGATCAATATGGGGGATTATTCAGACCATGTGAAGAAACCAAAGTGTATCGGAGTGGGGGGAAGAGGGGGGACTGGGCCAAAGCGGGGATCCAGGATCTGGGGGGGGGAAATCACTCAATAATCTCATCAGCGTCATCCACTCCGTGCTCTGTGCTAATGGCCCCCTCCTTGGCTAATTATGAAGTAATGATGGGAATATTTAAAACTCCACCTAGTTATTGACGATCTTTGATTTCTTCCCTCAAGATGATTTTGCTCGATCAGATCTTGCCAGGGGAAAGCGTTCGCCATTTACCCAAAGCGACGAGCTTCCGGCGCGTCTGCAGTCTTGCTGGAGATTCTGCTTTCTCGTACAGGGCCAGCGGGCCCAGGAGGAAGGGAGGGGTTTGGGTCAAAGGCCAGGCCCGGCCCTGCCGGCCGCAGGGGACGCCCGGCTCTCTTAGCTCCAGGATGTGGGTCTTATGTGGTCCTGGTCTTACTAAGAGGAGGAGGCTCCCTCTTTTAAATGGTGATGCACTTATGCTGAGGGAGCTCAGGGAGGAGAGAACTCCCCTTATTGAGAGAAATCAGGCAGAGCAAAAAGTTTCTCCCCCTGCCTCTGGGAGGTGCCCGCTGCTATGGCCCCTTAGGATGGGGATCCCACAGAGATCTAAGGGAGCCTCCACCGGCAGTCGCCACTAGCCCAGAGCGTGACTATGGGTATGAATCCCTCCCCATCCTTGGCCCATCTCCAGGGGCTCTATCAGGAACTGGGCTGTAAGGCACACAAGAGCCTAGTTTTGTGGCTGGGAGGGAGGAAATGTCGCCATTTCGGTCCTGTCTCACAGAGGAGGAGACAGAAGGCCCAAGGTGCTGAATGACTTGGTTTGCTGACTGACCCAGTGCTGTAGAGTAGGGAGGTGATCCTACCTGTCTGTCTGTATCTGTTAGATAAATAGCTTTTTTAATTAAAGCTTTTTATTTTCAAAAATGTACTTGGATAATTTTCGGCGTTCACCCTTGCAAAATCTTGGGTCCTAAATCCCACCCCCCTCTCTTCCCTCCCTTCCCCCTTGATGGCAAGTGATCCAATATAGGTTAAACATGCACAGTTCTCCCATATATATTTCTTTCTTTTTTTTTTCCTTTTTCCTGAGGCAATTGGGGTTAAGTGACTTGCCCAGGGTCACACAGCTAGGAAGTGTCTGAGACCAGATTTGAACTCAGGTCCTCCTGACTTCAGGGCTGGTGCTCTAACCACTGTGCCACCTAGCTGCCCCTCCCATATATATTTCCACAATTTTCTTGCTGCACAAGAAAAATCAGATCAGAAAGGAAAACTGAGAAAGAAAATAAAATGCAAGAGAACGAATAAGAACAAAAAAGATGAAAATGTTATGTTGTGATTGCATCCCCACAGTCCTCTCTCTGGGTGCAGATGGCTCTCCATCACAAGATCATTGGATCTGGTCTGGATCATCTCATTGTCGAAGAGAGCCATGTCCATCAGAATTGATCATCATATAGTCTTGTTGTTGCCGTGTATAATGATCTGGTTCTGCTCATTTCACTCAGCATCAGTTCCTGCAAGTCTCTCCAGGCCTCTCTGAAATCGTCCTGCTGGTCGTTTCTCACAGAACAATAATATTCCATAACATTCATATCCCATAATTTATTCAGCCATTCTCCAATGGATGGGCATCCTTTCAATTTCCAGTTTCTAGCCACTACAAAAAGGGCCGCCACAAACATTCTTGCCCATGTGGGGCCCTTTCCTTCCTTTATGACCTCTTTGGGATAGAAGCCCAATAGAAATGCTGCTGGGTCAAAGGGGATGCACAGTTTGATAACTTTTTGTTCCAAACTGCTCTCCAGAATGGTGGGATCTGTTCGCAACTCCACCAACAATGTATTAGACGAATATCTTTACAGAGCACCCTCAGGCAGAAGATCTCCAAGAGACCTTTCCAAGGATTTATTGTGTATCGAGGATGTCAGGAGCCAGGAGCTTTGGGGGCTTAGCTGGATTTGGGGGAGCACTTTTCCAAACTGGAACCAGCCACAAGGCCAAGGCGTGGGAGTCCGAGGCTGGGTGTCAGGAGAATGGGCTCCACCGTCCACTCCCAACAAACATGGGACGATCCTCATTGGGTTGGGACGTGTGGGTAGGTGGTAATCAGCTCAAGCCAAGCCCCTTCCCCTTTCCAGCCCTCATTTCTATGGAATAAGATGGGACCAGAACCCCCTCCCCCACCAAGATCCCTCCCAGCCCCAATCTCTGTCCTCAGGTCCTCAGTTCCAATAGTCTGTGCTCTTCATTTTGTGAGATGGGAGGTGATTAGAGCCCTCTCTCCCTTCATCCCCTTGGGCCATGGACACTCACAGAGGGGGGCATTTGCCAGCGATGTGAACTTCTCAGCCTGTGCCAGGACGTGTCTTTGGCACTCACTCCATGAATTAGCTGCAAAAGAACAGTCCCAGATGCCTCTGGGAAGTTCCAAGGAGAGCAACCTGCCTCTCGGGCCAGGATCTCCGTCCTCTGGGACCTCATCGAGGACGAGGAGCCGTCCATCAAGAGAGACCCCATGAAGAAGGGGCAGAGTCCCCAGAAGGAGCTCTGCCCCCCAAGAGGCTGCACCCTCAGCTTTAACATGACAGCCAGGCTCGGTGGGTCTGTTCTAGGACCCAGATTAAGGAGTGAGCTCCCTGTCACCGGAGGTCTTCAAATGGAAGCTAAATGGCCCTGTGGAGAGTCGGTTCTTGCTGGCAGTTCCCATCTCGGAGCTCTGGGACTCAGGGCCGGGTCTGGAGGCCCGACTGCTTTTGTCAAGCCCGGGACGGAGCCGGTGACCCTGGCGGGGCCCGTGTAGCTCTCGGCCTTGGGAAGAGAGACGGCCGGCTCCAGCTTTCCAAGAGCCTGGAACCTCGGGGCCCTCCGGGAGATTTGGAGCGGGCCCTGGGGGGGCCGGGCTGGCGTCCCTCTGTCCATGAGCGGAGGCCGCTCCTCCCGGACCGGAGCTGGCCCCCCGTGCCTCATCTGCCCCAGCTCTAACAAGGACAGTATTCTTCACGTATGAAGTCATGCAAACATAACTCAAATGAGGGAAAATGAAGGCCAGCCCCTGCTCCTTGCGTGGCTCCAAAAGCTTTCTTTTAATGGAAGAAGGGGGAGCTGGGGCTCAGCAGGGGGAAGGGGACGGGGCTGAACGGAGGGGGCTCCGAGAGGAGGCGGCGGGGGCCGGGGGCACCCGATTTTGAGGCCGGAGCCCGGCTCCCCGGCCCGCCTCGGCCCCGCGCCTCTGGAAGGCTGCCTTTGGGCCGGCCGTGGCGCTCCCCGGGTTACCTAATCTTTGGCCTCCGTGCGGTATGCAGCTCTTCCCGCGCGCGTACAGCGGAGTCCGAGATGATCTATCACGGAGCGCCGTGTCAGCCGCTCCGCCGGGGCCGCAGGCTGCCGGCAAGAATGCAATTACCCTCCCGTAATGGCATTTCCAGTCCCTGAGATGGAGGGATGGGACGGGGCGGGCGGCCAGAGAGAGGCGGCTCCCAGATTCCCGGCCCGGGGCCGTGGAGGAGATGTACGGCAAGCTGCCAGAATACGGAAGGAAGGGACCTTCAGGTCCATCGGGCCGACCCCACGTGGGGGAACCAAGGCAGCAGAAGCCAAGGTCATGCAATGAGCCAAGGTCACTCATGTAGTAAGCCGAGGTCACTCATGTAGTAAGCCAAGGTCACTCACATAGTAACCCAAGGTCACTCATGTAGTAAGCCAAGGTCACTCGTGTAGTAAGCCAAGGTCACTCATGTAGTAAGCCGAGGTCATGCAATGAGCCAAAGTCACACGTGGAGTAAGCTGAGGTCACTCATGTAGCGAGCCAAGGTCACTTGTGTAGTAAGCCAAGATCATTACTGTAGTAAGCCAAAGTACTTGTAATAAGTGTAATAAATAGCCAAGGTCACTCACATAGTAAGGCAAGGTCATAGTGTAATAAGCCAAGGTGATCCATGTAATAAGCCAAGGTCACTCATGTAATAAGTCAAGGTCACATTAGTAAGCTGAGGTCATAGTGTAATAAGCCAAGGTCACAATGTAATAAGCCCTCTGACAAGAGTCAAGCCTGTGATTTCTGACTCCAAATGCAGGCCCATGAAAAGCAGGGATCAGGAACCCCAGCCATCCTTACCCCCATCACCCTTTGCCCCCCTGGTGTCCAGGGACCTCCCTCCCTTGAGGCTCAAGCTCTTTCTCGGGCCAGTGTCCTGGTCCCCCAAAGGAGAAGCGCAGTTTCCTCACAGGTCTTGTTCCTATCTTCTGAACCGCCCCAGACCAAGTTCCCCAGGTGTGGAATCATTGATCTAGAACCGGAGGTGACCTTCAAGGTCATCTGTCCCGTTCCTCTTTCTAGAGTGGGGGAAACCAAGCCTTGGGGCCAGTTTGAGGAGACCCTTCAATCCCCATCATCACCTTGTGGGGGAGGAGCTATTATTATTATGGTCCCCACTTTCATGTATATTGAAATGTGGGCCAAGAGGAGTAGTCTGACCCCCCGGAGGGACCGGCCAGTGTCTGAAGTAGGATTAGAATTCAGGCCTTCTGGCCAGGGCAGCTTTCTGTTCTCTGGGACCCTCAGAGAACTCTTACTGGTTGGCAAATCCAGGGGTGCCCCAGCTGCCTCAGTTCTGCCCCAGGAAGCTAGATGTGATGAAATCTCTGGGAGAACTGCCCCAAAGGGGTTTGACCACAGAGTTCTGAGTGCAAATTCTGTCTTTGGGCTGTCACCAACCACATGACGTTCCCCGGCTCTCAGTTATCCTCCCACAACCTTCCCGGTAGAATTGTTGAGAGGGACAAACTTGTGAACCCTGGATTTACGTACACCCTTAACTTACAGAGACAGAAACTGAGGCTGGGTACAAAGGGCTTCCCTCACGCTCCTAGCCCCTTCTCCATGCTGGAACCACTCTCTCGGTACGAGCCCTTCGGACTTCCTCACCCCGATCCTCACAGGACATGAGCCAACACTGGCCCTGGCCAAATCCCTCCCCCCCCACTGCCGGCATCAGCTGCGGCTCCCCAAGTGGAAGGCTCATCTCCAGCCTCTGGAGTGGAGTCCACTGGATTGAACTCAAGGACTCTCTTCTCCATTTTTGCAAATAAAAAATGGGAGGAAAAGGAACAAGCATTTATGAAGCTCCTACTGTGCACCAGGCGCGGCGCTAAGCACTTAATTATCATCTCACCTTAGCTTCACAAAGCCCTGGGAAGGAGGTGCTGTTATTAGACCCTTTTCATATCTGAGGAAACTGAGGCAGACTGTCAATTACTGACCCAGGTTGCCACAGCTAGTAAATTTAGGAGACTGGATTTGAACTCAGGACTTTCTGACTCCAGGGAACAGTATTCTGGGGCACTCCCCACCTTAGCTGCTTAGCTGGGCAGTCGACACCCCTCTTCCTAGCCAGCTCCCCTCGTTTCTTCCCCAGCCTGAATTACTGAGTGGATGCGACCCCAGACAAGGGAAAGCTGGGAAACAGCTCAAGGTGTCCCGCGGCATCCAGGGCCATCTGCAGTCATCTCGGCCCTGCCTGCCACCGGACGAGGCTCCCGAGGAGAGGGGAGGCCGGGGACGGCCCTCCCTCCGGTCCAAAAGCCAAGCCATCACCTTGCTGATGTCGTGGGACCTCCTGGAGAACCAGGGACAAACCCAGCCTCTGCGGCAACGCTCGGAGAACTGCTCCCCTCCCCTTCCTTTCCTCACCTCCCAGCCTTTGCTCAGGCTGTTCTCCCCCCTCCTCCTCATCCCCCTCTGTTAAAATCCTACTGCAAGGCTCGGGCCCAGTGAGTCGGTCCCGGAGGCGGCCCCTGATTCCAAGGCCAGCCTTCCTCCCTCTGCTCTCACGCAGGGCTGTCTGCCCCTCTCCTGGCCGAGGTTCCGGCTCTGGTTCTGAGCTCCCGGGTTCTCCGCTCCCACACCTAGATCCGATGTCCTTACACCCCCACAATCTCCACGAGGGAATCCTAAATTGATGCTCCTTCGGAGCCAAGGAATCAGCCGGCCCACCTCTCAGGGGCCCGGGAGCTTGCCAGCTGTCTCCTCAGCCCTCGGGGATCGGGCCAGGGGTGAAAGTACCATTATCCCTATCTTACAGAAGGGCTTCCGTGACTTGCCCAGGGTCACACAGCTAAGAAAGGTCCTCACCAGCTCTTCCTAGGCAGTATCTCCACGGCTCGGCCTGCAGTAGCAGCAGCAAGGAGCCAGAAACCCGGGCATCCCGAATAGAACCATGGGAAAATCCCGCTGGTCTCAGGAGGAGCAGAGCGGGACAGAATTCTCTCCTTCCTGGCAGCCAGATCACGGGAGCTGGATCACACACGGGCACCTGGCCCCGGCTTACAGAGGAGGAAACCGAGCCCGAGCCGGGTCCAGCCGCCGAAACCGACACTCCGATCAGGCTCGCGGCTCTCCAAAAAGGGGAGGAAGGGCTGGGGGCCCCGGAAGCTTCTGGGCTCTGGCCATCGCGGTGGGTGAGCTTCAGCTCTGGGCGGTTTTCTGTCCCCCCAGGCTCAGCCGGCCCACTCCCAGGGCCCGCTCCCGGGGCCCGCTCGCCCTCCGGGGCCTCGCCTCCAATTTCCGCCGGGGCCGGAACGCAGCATATTTAGTCTTGGAATTAAGGTAATTTCTTTGGAAAAGCTTCGGCCCAACAGGTTTAGCTGGGAGAGGCGGCTGCCCGCCGCCCGCTGGAAACCAGGGTCCCCGACTGTTTATTTTTCCTGCTCAGTGGAGGGGGAAGGAGAGCTCAGCAGGCGCTCAGCTCCCCAGACAGTGGGCAGGGGGCCTTTGGGAGACTCACACAGAGCCGCGGCTTCCCGGGGCCCAGAGTGACCCCGCTGCATGGCCGATATCCCCAAGCCCAAGCCCTTCAGAGGGGGAGGGGGCTGGGGAGGAGGAGGATGGTGGGGGGAAATGAACCCCTCCCTTTTCCCAAGGCCCAGGAATGACTTTCGGGGTGCCTCACGTGCAGGGAGCCGCTGAGCGAGAAGGAAAATGCGGGGTCTCCAGTTGCTCTTCCTTCTTCCCCAAGCCCCAGCTTTCCCTCTCCCAGTCAGCTTGGGGGGTGACTTCCTCTCTGATGGGGGGACACTAAAGTCCAGCCTTTGTGACGCCCCTTTGAAACTCGATCTGGCCGGCCCAGAATGCAGAGGGTCTCCTTCGCCCCCGAGACATTCCGGCAGTAAGTCAGACCCATCGGCCTCCGGGGCCGGAAGGTTAATGTCCTCTCCAACCAGGGAGCGGCTCTCGGCTCTCAGGGAGAAGACTCCTCCATGCTCTTAAAGCCATCCCATAAAACCCAATCCGGGGCCAGGACGTCCTCCCCCAGGAGGCCAGGAAGGCTCCTGTCCATGCAGGTGAGCAGAGAGCATCCCAGAGCCTGGGCGAAGGGCGGGGAGACACGCGGACGGGCCCACGGTCGTTGCCTTTCTCCAGCCAGTAAGCATTTGGTCTGAGGAAGGGGGAGGCCAGGGCTGGAAGAGAGACAAGTTCCCCTGCGAGGAACGAGCCTGGAGAGAAGGGCCAGAAGCTGGGAGCTGCAGGACACGGGCCAGGAGAGATCCCAGAGACGGCCACAATCTGACGGGGACAGAGGAGCTCGGCCCCCCCTGCCCCCCAGCATGACTCCGGCTCCCTCGGCAGCCCCAGCCCACTGGGACAGATCACAGCAACGGCCATTTCTCTGAACAGTGTTTCACATAAGGCATCGCGTTCCATTCTCACATCCCAGTGAAGTTTGTCCTCGTATACCCATTCTTACAGATGAGGAAACTGAGGCTGAAAAGGGGTAAGGGCTTGACCCAAAGTCACAGAACTTCTAAAGATCTAAGGCAGGTTTTGAATTGAGATGTTCCTGGCTCCAAGGCCAAGAGCTATTCCCTGCCCCATTGACGTGCCTCAGAGGAAGGGTCAATGGGAAGCACGGGGGGTCCTTAGACCACTTTGGTCCTCTGCTCTGGGTCAGGGGCTGACCCTCCCGCCCTCCCTGATTTTCCCATATCCAGGACATCCGCAGGAAGCACAGCAGCTTCCGTCGTGCTTCAAAGGGCATGATCCTGGCCACAGAACTGAGGGACCTTAACCTGACTCAGCTCAGCAACAGCCTGAACCACCCGCCATGTTTGCCAGGCTCCTTGTTGTTGTGAAAGGTGATGAGGAGGACCATGATCCCCGGGTGCCAGGAAGATGAAGGCAGAAACAAGGCGATCCCTGCCCTCATATCACAGGGGACAGCGCGGGGGGGAGACGCAAAATCAAGGCTGGGGCCGGGGGGAAACCAAATCTGGGTGGGCAAAGGGAAGGAAGTGGGAGAGAGGAGGGACGTTCCCAAGCATAATGTCAGCCGGAGGAGGAGGAGCCTGGGCCAGGCAAGGACTGCTCTGCTTCCTCGTCCTTTCTCCAAGAGGCCCACGGCATCGGGGAGGGGGAGCCGAGGGGGGCTGGGCTGGGCAGGGTCACCGGCCTCATGCTCTCCTCCCGCCATCGGGGTCCGGCGGCCAGGGAGAGATCGGGACAACTGGCCGGCCCCGGGCCGCGGGAGACCTTGGGCTTCTCCAGCTAAGAGCTGTCCCAGGTCTCGGTTTGAGAGGCAACACCCATTCAGTGGCCAAGGCCAGAAATGAGGCAAAGAACGTCCTCACCCATATGTTCGTGTTTGTGTGTGTCAATGTATGTATGTGTATGTGTGTCTGTATGTATGCATGTATATGTGTGTATTTATGTGTTTATTAATATATGTGTGCATGTGTGCCCAACGACAGCTACCTTCCATGTGGGTCAGACACAGGAGGGAGATGGGAGGCTGAAATAAATACCCAGATGGGGATTCCGACTGCCGCCCTCCCGAGCATCCCGGCCACATTCTAGAGCAAGTCAGTCAGCAGAGAACACGGAGCCTATCTATAGCCCCTCCTGCCACCAGCGGGGGTTGGGGGGGAACACGTGGCCCCTCACGAGTGGGCCATTAAATCGACTTTCAAAGAAGAGTTTCCCTGCCATCACCAGGTGAGGAGTTGGAAGGGTGTCATGGAGCAGAAGGGATGCTCACTCCAGGCCCAGCTCCATCCCTCGCTGCCTCAATTATTATTTAGGATCCATTATTAGTCACCAGTGGCCTGGTAAATGCTTTTGATTCTTTGTTAATTGATTATTAAGAGTGTGTAATGTACAAGGCATGGGTAGACAAGGCATTATGGGTAGAGAGCTAGACTTGAAATCAGGAAAGTAGGTTCAAATCTTGCCCTGATTCTTCCTAGCTGTGTGACTCTGGCCAAGTCACACGACCTCCCTGAGTCCCAAAGTAAGTCACATGAAATGGAAACGAAATCCTGGCACTCCCCTCACACTATGTGGTGAGGATTAAATGGGACATGGGGCAGCCAGGTGGCGCAGTGGATAGAGCACCAGCCCTGAAGTCAGGAAGATCTGAGTTCAAATCTGGTCTCAGACACTTAACATTCCCTAGCTGTGTGACCTTGGGCAAGTCACTTAACCCCAATTGCCTCAGCAAAAAAAAAAAAAAAAAAGAATTAAATGGGACATGACTTTGGAAAGCGCTTCGCACCTTCTAAGTCCTCTTGCCATGCTGGCTGCTGTCTTGCAGGGGAATTAAGCTCAGAGACTTCAGAGATCGTCTAGTTTTTTGTCCTTGTGCTCCCAGAACACACCCTGGCACAGAGGAGGTGCTCAAGAAATGCTTGCCGAACAGAATCCAATTGCTATTAATCCGGTCACAGACACATCCTAGCTGTGTGACCCTAACCAAGTCACTTCACCCTGTTTGCCTCAGTTTCCTGACCTGCAAAATGAACTGAAGAAGGAAAAGACAAAGCACTTCAGGATCCTTGCCAAGAAAATTTCAAACTGGGTTGTGAAGAGTTGGACACTACTGGAAAATGAGTGAACAATGACAAATGAAAGTATTTTATTATTCTTACTAGAAAGAAAGGTGAAAATAGTCCCTATCCTCAGAAAGCTCAAGTTTTATTGGGGCAATAGCACAATCAATTCATCGATTCCACCTATATGTCCTTGGGCAAGTATTTTGACCTCTCTGATCCTCAGTTTCCTCATCTGTAAAATAGGAAGTTTGGACTCATTGGCTTCTGAGATTCTTTCCAGCTCTGAATTTATGACTTTGAGATCTTCAAAGATCTACATAAAGTTCTTTCAAAATCCTAGTAGGGGCAGCTAGATGGTGCTGCAGTGGATAGTGGAGTCAGGAGGACCCGAGTTCAAATCCAGCCTTAGACATTTGATACTTACTAGCTGTATGACCTTAAGCAAGTCATTTAACCCCAATTGCCTCTCAAAAAAAAAAAATTAAAATACTGATATCCAGTTTAATGCTCAGGTGATTTCCCCAAAACTAGATCTAATCTTGTCAACACCCTACTCCACAAATTCCAAGGGGTTCCCAATCATCTGCAAATATTACCTATAAAAACCCCTGGTTTGACATTCCAAGCCCTTGGTGATCTGGCCTCTTCCTAACTTTCAAATTTCTTTTTTTTTTTATTAAAGCTTTTCATTTGCAAAACATTTGCATGGGTAATTTTTCAACACTGAGCCTTACAAAGCTTTCTGTTCCAAATTTTTCCCTCCTTCCCCCCACCCCCTCCCCTAGATGGCAGGAAGTCCAATACATGTTAAATATGTTAAAATACTTGACAAATTGGATATGTGTATATATATTTATACAGTTGTCTTGCTGTAAAAAAAATCAGATCTATGTGAAAAAAAAAACTTGAGAAGGAAAACAAAATGCAAGGAAACATCCACAGAGAACGTGAAAATGCTATGTTGTGGTTCCCACAGCCCTCTCTCTGGGTGTATATGGCTTTCTTCATCACTGAACAATTGCAACTGATTTGAAATATTTCATTGTTGAAGACAGCCACGTCCATCAGAATTGATCATCATATAGTCTTGTTGTTGCCGTGTATAATGATCTCGTGGTTCTGCTCATTTCACTCAGCATGAGTTCATGCAAGTCTCTCCAGGCCTCTCTGAAATCGTCCTGCTGGTCGTTTCTTACAGAACAATAATATTCCATAACATTCACATATCATAATTTATTCAGCCACTCTCCAATGGATGGGCATCCCTTCAGTTTCCAGTTTCTAGCCACTACAAAAAGGGCTGCCACAAACATTCTTGCACATGTGGGGGCCTTTCCCTCCTTTAAAATCTCTTTGGGATATAGGCCCAATAGAAACACTGCTGGGTCAAAGGGTATGCACAGTTTGATCACTTTTTGAGCACAGTTCCAAATTGCTCTCCAGAATGGCTGGATCCGTTCACAGCTCCACCAACAATGCATCAGTGTCCCAGCCCTCCCACATCCCCTCCAACATTCATCGTTATCTTTTCCTGTCATTTTAGCCAACCTGACAGGTGTGTAGTGGTACCTCAGAGTTGTCTTCATTTGCATTTCTCTGATCAATAGTGATTTGGAGCACCTTTTCATGTGACTAGAAATAGTTTCAATTTCATCATCTGAAAATTATCTGTTCGTATCCTTTGATCATTATTGATTGAAAAGCGGCTTGAATTCTTATAAATATGAGACAATTCTCTACATATTTTAGAAATGAGGCCTTTATCCAAACCCTTAAATGTAAAGATGATTTCCCAATTTATTGTTAAGCACCTATTTTCCAGGCACTGTGCTAAGCACTGGGGATTATACAGAAAAAAAAAAGCACAATTTCTGATCTCAAGGAAGAAAACAACACAGAGAAGAAGCTATTCCCATGACAGATGAGCAAAATAAGTCTCCATCTGACTGACTTGTCCAGGGTCCTAGTACCAAAAAGCCTGAGTCAACCTTCAATTCCAAGTCCACGGCTTGGGGCCCACTATGGCCAAGCCCAGCACCATTCAGGGCTGCTCTCTCAGTCCTACATCATCAAGCATGGGAAACTCCTCATTCTACCCCCATTTCTCTTGAATGATAGGGGAAGAGGGGATGGGGCCATCCAGCTGAGAGCACGGTTTCAAAAGGGCACCGAAACGTACATATAAAAAAAACAGGGTGAAAGTGGAGACAATCCCTTAAAGAGGTAATGGAGCCAGCAGGAGGTGAGATCAAGGTGGAATAGAGAAAGGGGCAGTGCTCTGGGAGCACATCCTGGCAGTTGGCTGCTCCTCAGGACCCCGGAGGGAGGATCAGTGCTGAGGACATGATGGACTCAAAAGAGACAAGATCTCATCGTCCCCATCCTCCTGTGAAATCTCCAAAGCATCGTCCACCATCCTGTGAGGGAGATGGCCCGGGCAGCTCCCACCTGCCATTTTCTAGAGGAGGCTTACCTCCTCTTTGGAGCCCAAAGTCAGCAGTGTGGGATTGCACACCTGGGCTCGAGGCTCCAGCCTCAGTGAGCTCACCACCATACCACCCAGCTCCCTACAGCAAGGAGGAGATCGCTAAAGGTCGACTGTCCAGTGCAAACTGTCCTTAGGGGTGGGGAGGGTGCCCCAAGCCATTCAGGGCTGGTTAGTTGTTGTCCTTCAGGTTCAAGAAGGACCAAAAAGCCATTGCTACATCAGGACCAAGGTCCAGTGTGATGGCGACATGGAGAACTCCACCACGGGCTGGGCACAAACATGTGCAGACCAAGATCTGCAAGAGAGCCGTCTCTATTTGTGCAGCTCCCTGTTCTTTTGAGCTCCCTCAATTCTGCTACCAGGGAAACAGAATTCGGAGAGCCCAGTGCCTTCTTTGACGAGGGCGCCCCACACGGGGAATCATGGGTCAGCATCTCTCATGTCTTGTGATCAATTGCCACGGTCGTCAGAGAGACCTTGAGTGTGCTTCTGTCACTGTTGAGCACTGTGCAGCTTGGGTGAATCCTCCATAAAATTCATTTGGCATTCAACTGACCGGCTGGACTCTTTCCAGTTAAAGAAATTAGATCTAGAACGCATTGTATTTATGTAACATAAAATAAGAATAACAGCCAGGATTAAGATGGTGTGCTTAATTTACAAAACACTTTTCAAATACTATGTCATGTAATCCTCAAAATAAACTGAGAAGTAGGTACTCTTATTAAACCTATTTTACAGATGAGAAAACTGAGGCAAAAGAAAGTCAAGTGACTCAACATCACACAGCCAATAAGTATATCGGGCAGGATTTGAACTCAAATTGTTCTAACTCCAAATCTAACATTATGCTACTTGTCATAATTTGTCATGTATGCAGTGATTTAGGCATTTATATATATTCTATGTATGTCCGTAGAATCATACATATTTATATTTATATGTCTGTATTATATGTTGTGTGTTTGATAGAGAGGAAGAGATAGAGACAGAGAGAACACCATAGTGCACAAAGCACTGGGCCTGAAGTCAAGAAGACTCATCTTTGTTTAAATCCCACCTTAGACACTTCCTAGCTAAGTGACCAGGAAAGTCATTTTACCCTGTTTGCCTCAGTTTCCTCAACTGTAAAATGGTCTGGAGAAGGAAATAACAAATCACTCTAATATCTCTGCCAAGAAAACCCCAAATGGAATCATGAAGAGTTAAGACATGATTAAAATGACAACACACAAAAACATTATCTATGTTCTGTTGTATTTCATTTGCTTTGTTAAATATTTCTCAATTACGTTTTAATTGAGTTCAGGCCACACTGGAGTGTTGGTGGGCTGCAGTGGGTCCATAGGGACAATTAGCCGATGCCCCTGCTCTAAAATATCTCTAAGCTGAAGAGAAAGTACTAACCTGCATTGGAGGGGGGAGTTTCCTCACCTGGGAATTCTCCATATCAATGAAATCACATGTACTCTGCCTAGCCTCAGGTGTGTCTATGGGTTTGTGTATGTTTGGGGTGGAGGTAAGTAGGAGGGTGGTTCTATGTGGGGGGGGATGGGAGAGGGAGGGGGTGGATATGTGGGAAGGGTGTGAGTGGGGGTGGGGGTGGGGTGTGTACCACTTCCCCCTTCCTTCCTGGAAACAGGCTCCTCCACTGAAGGAAGTCTTGGTGGTCCCCATCCCAGAATGGGGCCATTCTACCCCCTGCTCCTCAGTGATTGGTCAGCCTGAAGGGGCAGCTGTTGGGAGTCATGAAAGGATGATGTTCCATCCATTCGGATCATTTCTGCATCTTCTTCCCAGAATTCCCATGTTCAGGAGCTGCTGAAGGTCACAGCCCTCACTGCCTGCCCTGCCCTTTACTGAAAACTGTTTCTCATGGATAATGCTGATGGGATTATGGGATTTCTCTCAGTCCTTGAGTGGGAGGGGGTGGAGCCTGGGAGAGAGGAGTAGTTGAAAGACTTTGTGAAATCCAGGAGACTCAGGTTCAGATCTTGGCTCTCAGCTCTTCCCTTTTCTCTGGAGCAGGGTAACAGAGTTCCATCTGGACTCCTCTCTCCAATCCACCATCCCCAACTTCCTTCTTTAATCTCCCAGTGGAGAACATGAATCTGCCATTCATCTACTCCAAAATTGTCCATATCCACTCATCCCCACCCTCTGCCCCATTACCAGCCAAAGAAAGTGGAGACTCCTCAACTGGAGCGCCATTTCCTTGGAGCAGGCAATGTGGTCCAGCAGGCAGAGGGCTGAATTTGAGTAGCGCGTCAGAGGAATCCCCCTCAGCCCATGTCCTCCACTTGATCATCCAGCCTCCACTCAAAGCACTAATCCCAAAATCTGGGGGTACAAATACAGGCAAAGGGAGCCCCTGCTCTCCAGAAGCTTAGATACTGGGGGGGGGACACACAAGACATATAAGGAAGCTGAAAGGGAGGGGGAGGCTGAGGAGTTAGGGAGCATGGCAAATAAGTCTAGAGCAAGCCCCAGAGGCTGACAGAGTGCCCCAATCCCAGCCCTGTCACTAGCTGCATTAGGGATTCTTTTCTTCCTGCCCCAGTATTTGGCAGACAGTAAGTGCATAATCAATGCACACTGCCTGACTTCAGAGAAATGGGCCAGTCGCCTGGTTCCAGTTCAGCTCTCCCTCAGTGTCGCTGATTATGATCCCTCCAGAATGCTGCTGCTTCTTCCCTCCTGCTGTCCAGGTGGTCTCAAGTTTGACTTAACTTGGATTTCAGACTAGACCACCTCCCCAGAGGGTGGGACCCCGGATCTCTATCGGAGCCTTCTCTCTGCTTGCCTCAGAGATCAAGTCTTCACTTTGTCTCTGTCCAAACCCCCATCCAGCACCTCATCAGTGCTAATAAAGTCTATACAGTTCCTTTGGCCAAAATGGGGAGCTCATCAGAAAGGGGGGGAGACGGCACCCAGACAGCCCTCTTCTGTGTCCCTTGGGAGGCAAGTGCCTGGGTTATCTGGAAGCCTCTCTAGTCCTTGAGACCCAAGGGAAGGGGAAGGGGGTTGTATCAGCCCCCCTCCGTGTTGTCATGTTCCCGGTGGGGCGTTTACCTGGTATGCCCCATGCCCTCGAGTGGTTCTGGGTCCGGCTGCTGTTTTACCATCATCAGGAGGTTCTAAGCCCAGATTTCAGAGCAGGCCGGATCCGCCCTAAGCTGCTCCTGTCTGAGCTTCTGGTTACCTGGTGTGGAGAAGCAGCACAGCCAAGATCCGATCCCAGCTCCTCTCGCCTGCTGGCCAGGGTTCCTGCCCCTACCTCCGAGTGGGTGAGGAAATATTATTCAACAGCTCGCCAAACCCCCCCAAACCAGTGGGAAGGAACGGCTGCGCCGGCCTCCAGGCCTCCCTTTTATTTCCCCCAGTTGAATAATATGTAACATTTCTGGAAGTAAGAGGCTGAGCCCCGGCCTCCCCTCAGGGACCTCCACTCTGGGAAAGAGAAGGCTGGGCTCGCTTCAATGTGGCAAAGCCATCACAGCCCGGGCTGGCCCAGCACGTGCTCATCCCTCTTTCTGACAGCACACTGGAGAAATCCATTTTTCAGCTGCGAGCCCCCCTCCCCCAGCCCCCCATTCCCGATCAGAGGATGAAACGCCGTCCCCGGGGTGCTCGGAGGGATGCTCCTGCTCTGCATTACCCCTCCCCGAGACCCGCCAGCAGTTAAACAAGTCAGAGCTAAACCGATCCAGAGTCCAGAGGCAAAGGCTCGTGTTGTGCAGAGACCCACTGTGAGGAAAGTGCCCCCCCTCGTCCCAGCCCCCCGATTCGCTTTTTAAAACTGAAAAAAGATCAGCCCGCTCTACACTTCTGTGACTGCTAAAGCCATAACATCTGGAATGCCAGCCTGGAGCCCGTCCAGATGTTTTCCATGAGGAACACTTTGTAAAAATTGTCAGCCTTCGAGGCATTTGTGAGTTCTGTGCAGCAGAGCGGGCTCCCAGGCTCACCGAGGAGCAAATATAGGATTATAAAGTGCCAAATGCTTTGCACAACTGGATAAGCAATAACGCGCTTTGGGTAAATAGGCAGGGAAAATTATTTTTACAGACTCGGCGAGTGGCCCCGGTCCAATCTGCAATTAGCTTTGCACTTCAGAGAAATCAAGCGGCCCACGACGGGCCTGGAAGCCTGGGCCTGCAACCTGGGGAAGCCCCTCACGGCCCGGCCACTCGTGCGGCCGCTCGGAGGAGGGTCAGCGCCCGCGGGAGCCAGTGGGACCCCGGGCTGGTTCCGGTCATCTCCCTGGCCGGGGACTTGGAGGAGGCACTTTACAAAGCCGGCCTTGGTTGCTGTGAAAGTCCTGCGCTCATTAGCTTGCAGTTAGCCAACATTCAGATGTGTGTGTGTGTGTGTGTGTGTGTGTGTGTGTGTGTATGTGATGTGTGTGTATACATAGTGTGTATTTAGTGTAGATATTCATGTGTGCTTACATAATGTATGTATATATGAATACTGTATAGTATATACAAGTGTGTTTTATATATAGTGTGTATACATGTGTTTGTATAATGTATGTCTATATGGATACTGTATATACTGTGTCCATGTGTCTATTACAGTGTAGACCTACATGTGTGTTTATACAATGTATGTATATGTGAATACTGTATCCATGTGTGTATTATATGGTGTAGATATCCATGCATGTTTACATAATGTGTATATATATGAATGCTGTATATATTATGTCCATGTGTGTATTACATAGTGTAAATATCCATGTGTGTTTATACAATGTATGTATATATATATATGAATCCTGTATAGTATATACACATGCTTTATATATAGTGTGTATACATGTGTTTGTATAAAGTATGTATATATGAATACTGTATATATTGTGTCCATGTCTGTATTATATAGTTTATATCCATGTGTTTACAAATGTATATATGCATACTGTATAGTATATAAATGTGTGTTTTATATTTAGTGGGTATACATATGCACATGTGTGTTTATACAATGTATGTATATATGAATACTGTATATACTGTGTCCCTGTATTACATAGTGTAGATATACATGTAGATTACACATAAATGTATATGTATATATATATACACAGAGAGAGAGAAAAGTGCATATTGCGTGTGAACATATTGCTATGTGAATTTGCCTAGAAAACCTGGGACAGCTTTGTTAGGTGGAAAATGTGGACTCTGTTATTTAAGAGGACCTAGGACTCCATTGGAAGTGCGCGCTTAAGTGTAGGAAATCTTACAAGTTCACAGAACGGTTCCTCTCCCCTGCTCCCACCAAGACACAGAGTCCATTCGCTCACTCATCAAACCAGTTTGTTCTGTGTTCTAAGTCCTCTGAAAGATGCTGGGAATGTAAAGACAAAAACAATAACAAAACGTCAGAAAGAAATTATCTCTGCCCTCCAACGGATTACATTCTAGCCAGTGGAAACACTACATTCACTTTTTTCAGGGTTCAACTCTTCATGAGCCATGGGGTTTTCATGGCAAAGATCCTGAAATCGTTGGCCATTTCCTTCTCTAGCTTGCTTTTGACAGATGAGGAAACTGAGTCAAACAGGCTTCAGTGACTTCTCTGAGTCAGCTAGGAAGTATTAGAGGCCCATGTGCATCCAGAGCTTCCAGACTCATGATAACTATAAAAACCTTTCAGGAGAATCTCTAGCCTTGGGTCAATGGCCCACTCTAGCTGGCTCAAAGGAAGCCGGGGCCTTTGATGGCCGGGGAGAAAGTAGAAACTTGCCTCTAATCTACTCCAAGGGCAAGACTTTTGAGCTGGTAATGTCTTTGCCATTGCAGTAGAAATGAGCTCCGAGAGCCTCAGGGGGTAACTTAAGCCCTTCTTTCCTTCTTTGTCATGCAGTCATCCAGCCTGGCTCAGTGCCCAGCACTCAGTAGGTGCTTTCAAGTGCTTAGCAGCCCATTGATTGCTCGGGAATTAGAGACGGTCCAATTGGGATCTTGTTTGAAGGTTGGGAGACCATCTCTGCAGGTCCCAAACACCAATCTCAGACCAAGCTCCTGGGCAGCCCCTGGGCAGCCACTCTGCTTCTCTGTGGAAATGGAGAGTGAGGAGCCCAAAATACAGAAGAAGAGACTGTGGAGATCTTCTGGATTTGAACCTGACTCTGCTCATTTGTGACCTTGTGCAGCATCTTGAGCCTCAGTGTTCTCTTCTGTAAATTGTGGGGTTTGAGCAAATGGTCACTAGGAGGATCCTGTGGGCTCTAACATTCTAGTTTCTGCTCTAAGCACCTTCCCAGTTCTGACATCCTGGCTTCTAAGGTTCCTCCTGCTTTGGTATCCCTGTTATAAAACCCCTTCTAGCACTCAATCTTTATTCTATATTCTAAGCTTCCTCTCCACTCTAAATCCCATGAAATCCAGGAAAATGGCATCTGGAACTTAACCTTAACCAGCAGGCAATGGCTGAGTGCCTCATCATGGGACAATTGAGACTCACAAGCCCCCCCCCAACTCTCCCCATGGCCCCATCCCTCAGGTTCAAGGAAGAAGGAAACCTGGCTCCCATTCAGCAGAACCCTCAGATGGCAGAATGGCTGAGCTCTAGGAGCCCCTCATTTGACAGTCAAGGAAGAGCATGAGAAGGGCATTGGTCCCATGGAGCTTCAGGGGCAAAGCTTGGGTTCCTTCAGAGCCATCATTACCATCAGTTCATCAGCAGGGATTCATCAGCTGCTTATTCCCCCCCCCCAGCCCTGACTTCCCCAGTCAGAGCTTCCTTAATGAAGAGTCACTCCCTCTGGATCTCAGAGGAGCTGGACAGGGAGGTCTCTGAGGTCCCTCCCCTTGTGAGCCAGGCTAGGAGACAGTGGTCACCCATTCCCATCCCCACAAACCTGGTTTTCAGCATGAACTCAGCAGATGGGTGGCCCCTTGTCTTTGAAGTGCCATTACTCACAGGGGACCAAGAGAGCAGAGCAGAGCAGAGCTCCCAGCAGAATTCTAATAAGCCTTCCCAGGTGCCATCCTCCTACAAGAGGGCCTCAGTTTCCTAATGGCGCTGTTAGATCGTGGCCCTCCATGGACTTCATAGATTCAGAACTGCAAAGGATCTTAGACACGTTCTTCCTTCACTTGCAGATGGGGAAACTGAGGCTTTGCCCAAAGTCACCTGGATAAAAGAATAGCAGCAGAGCTTCTTTGACCCCCAAACCAGGGAGCTTTTTTTGTTCTCTCTGGGTTGATGGTCCATATTGTAGCAAAGGCTGCTCTGAGCTGAAACAGGGGGGCTGCAGGGACAGACAGGTCACAGCAGGGGGAACGTGAGTCCTCCCATACCCCATCCCCACCACCACCCTGCCCTGAGTGCCCGCTGCGGGCAGGGCGGAATGCTGAGCTCCAAAGCCCCTTGAGCCCTGCTGGCCTGGAGCTCCTTCCAGCCCAGTTACCATGGGCTGGGCCTCCTGAGATGGGGGTGACCTTCAGGCCCCGTGACTCTTGGGTGCTCACACCAGAAGCCCAGGGCCTGGGAGCCCGCCTGCTTCCAAGC
This sequence comes from Myrmecobius fasciatus, assembly GCA_023553655.1. Classification (NCBI taxonomy): domain Eukaryota; kingdom Metazoa; phylum Chordata; class Mammalia; order Dasyuromorphia; family Myrmecobiidae; genus Myrmecobius; species Myrmecobius fasciatus. Next base: position 24,679 of record JAJPUD010020211.1, read on the forward strand.
CCCGGGGAGGGATGGGAAATGCTGGAGGAAGCAGATGCTGCCCGGGCGGGCATGGGGGCCGCCTCGGTCTCCCGGATACCTCACGCTCCAGGGCCTTCTTCCTGGTAGTGCCAAACGCCAGGCCCCGGCCCGCCCCGGGATGCTTCTGGGAGCCCCATCTCCACTGCGCTCCTTAATGAAATGCGCCTGAGTTGATGGACAACTTCCGTTTCCTGCCGGAGCCCCAGCTGCAGGCAGGCCCGGGGGCCCGGGCGCTGTAAATCAGCCCTTTGTACTCCGGCAGGATTCAATGAGCTGCAGGTGTGGGCCGCCCGGGCCGCCGGGGATTAGGTAGCGGCCCCGAGCCCTGAGCTCAGCGGGCCGGCCATCCCGGCACCACATGCGGGCTGGGGGGTGCCGGAGGGATGTGGCAGCGGCCCACGGGATACAGGGCCGGCCTTCC
>JAJPUD010020212.1:0-25117 GCA_023553655.1 Myrmecobius fasciatus
GATTTTGAGGTTTTTATGCCCTAACACATGATCAATTTTTGTATAAGTTCCATGAACCCCTGAGAAAAAAGTATACTCCCTTCTATCACCATTCAATTTCCTCCAGAGATCTATCATACCTAACTTTTCTAGCCTTTTGTTAACCTCCCTAACTTCTTTCTTATTTATTTTGGAATTTGATTTATCTAATTCTGAGAGAGCAAGGTTGAGATCTCCCACTAGTATAGTATTACTGTCTATTTCTCCTTGCATCTCTCTTAACTTCTCCTCTAGGAATTTGGATGCTATACCACTTGGTGCATATATGTTAAGTATTGATACTGCTTCATTGTCTATGGAACCCTTTAGTAAAATGTAGTTTCCTTCCTTATCTCTTTTAATTAGATCTATTTTTTGTTTTTACTTGATCCGAGATAAGGATTGCTACCCCTGCCTTTCTTTGTTCACCTGAAGCATAGAAGATTCTGCTCCAGCCCTTTACCTTCACTCTGTATGTATCTCTATGTTTTAGATGTGTTTCTTGTAAACAACATATTGTAGGATTCTGGCTTTTAATCCAGTCTGCTACCCGCTTCCGTTTTATGGGAGAGTTCATCCCATTCACATTCACAGTTAAAATAACTATATCTGTATTCCCTGCCATCTTATTTACCCAGAGTTGTGATTATCTCTTCCCTTTCCCCTCTCTCCCTTCCCCCTCCCCAGTACTTTGCTCTTGATGACCACCTCCCACCAATAATCCTCCTCCCTTTATACTCCCTCCCTCCCCTTTATACCTTTCCCCTAATCCTTCTATTAGTTTATCCCTTTCCTTTTCTCCCCTCCCTCCTACCTTCCCACAAGGAGGGTCAGTGCTTTCTTTGAAGCCAAATGTGTCTGATATATTCTCTTAGAGTCCAATCTAATGAGAGTAAAGTTTACACAATACTCATCACCCTCCCTTCTTTCCCTCAATTATATTAGATCTTCTATGTCTCTTTATGAGATTTTGCCTTATTTTACCTTCTTTATTTTTACTTTATTTTGCCTCCTTTTCCCCCCTCCCCCCTTTTTCTTTTTCAGTATGGTATCCCTTCCACCTCTATTTTCTTTTCCATGATTTTCAAAGAAAAATCAAATTATACTGCCATTCTTTAAAGGATACCTATAGTAGGAATATAGTTCTCAAGAGATTTCCTTTTTACCTTTTTATGTTTCTCTCGAGTTCTCTATTTGGAGGTCAAATTTTTTGTTCAGATCAGGTCTTTTCATTAGAAATAGGTGAAATTCTCCTGTATCATTGAATGACCATCTTCTTCCCTGGAAGATGATGCTCATTCTAGCTGGATAACTTATTCTTGGCTGTAATCCGAGTTCTTTTGCCTTTCGGAATATCTGGTTCCAGGCCCTTCGATCCTTCAATGTGGAAGCTGACAGATCCTGTGTAATTCTAATGACAGTTCCTCGGTATTTGAACTGTTTCTTTCTAGCTGCTTGCAATATCTTTTCCTTGGTGCGATAGTCCTGAAATTTGGCCACGATATTCCTTGGGGTTTTAATTTTGGGGTCTCTTTCTGGAGGTGATCGGTGAATTCATTCAATGCCAATTTTGCCTTCTGATTCTAAAACATCAGGGCAATTCTCTTTCATGATTTCCTGGAAGATAGCACCTAGGTTCTTTTTTTCAAGGTGGCTTTCAGGGAGTCCTATAATCCTTAAATTGTCTCTCCTGGATCTGTTTTCCAAGTCAGTTGTTTTTCCTAGGAGATATTTCATATTTTCTTCTATTTTTTCATTTTTTTGTTTTTGTTTAACTGATTCTTGAAGTCTTATTGAGTCATTTACTTCTATTTGTTCAATTTTAATTTTTAAAGTATTATTTCCTTCAGTTATCTTTTTTAGCTCCTTTCGTAGCTGGCCAATTGAATTTCTTGATTCAATGCATTCTTTTTCCATTTTGCCAGCTTTATTTTTCAGTGAATTGTTGTCTTTTTCCAATTCACCAATTTTGTTTTTCAGTGAATTGTTGTCTTTTTCCAATTCACCAATTTTGATTTTCAGTTCACCATTTTTATTTTCCAGTGAATTGGTGATTTTTTCCAATTCACCAATTTTGTTTTTCAGTAAACTGTTTTCTTTTTCCAATTCACCAGTCCTATTTTCCAGTTTTTGATATTTCTGTTGCCCTGATCTCAATTTATTTCCCCATTCTTCTTCTAGGTCTCTTTTGAGATTCTTAATGCAATCATCCAGGTAAGCCTTCTGAAAGGGAGACCAACTTAAGTCTGCCTTTGTGGCCTCATCTGGGATTGTTTTCATAATGTCAGGATCTGGGGACTGTTCTATTTTTTCTCCGTAAAAGCTTTCTGTGGTGAGAGCTCTCTTCTGCTTCTTGCTCATGATTTAAAGTTGAGATATTGGTCAAAAGCCGAGAAAACTGCAACAATTTATATTTGCCCTGGGGCAGTTTGCCGAGTTGACTTCCGGTCTGAGACTGGTTGGGGCTAGATTCGCACTAGGACCACGTTTTCAGCTGGTCTGGATCCACCCTTTTCCAAAGGCAGATCTGCCAAAGCACCTGCCCGCAAGCAGAGCAAAGTGGCCCAGGCGTCTCCCAGGGGCTTCCTGGGTGCCCAAAACCCCTCTATCGCAGCCCTGACTTCCGCCCCGGCTGGAGTCCGATCGCGACCAGCGGCCGATTTCCCCTGAGGCTAACCTTCTCCGGAGTTCTTTCACTGTAGATCTTTGATAGAAGTGCGTTGTAGTCCGAATGCTTGGAGTTGCTCTCACTTAGAAACCAGTTGGAAGGCTTACTTTGTCTGAGTTTGAGGGAATGTCCCGGGAGTTCACAGAGAAAGCTGTCCGCAGTTCGCCATCTTGGCTCCGCCCCCCATAAGTCTGTTTTGTATTCATCTTTACAAGACTTTGAGTTCCAAATTTTTCTCCCTACTTTCTTTCTTTTCCCCTCATCTTCTGATTATGGTAGGCAGTTTGATATAGTTTATACATGTGCTATCATGTAAAACATATTTCCATTTTATTCACACTTGCAAAAAATAAACAAATCAAAAGGAAAAAGCAAACTATAAGAAAGAATAAAGTGATTAAAATATGCTTCAATCTACATTCAGAGTCCACTAGTTCTTTATCTGGATATAGATAAGTATTTGCTTCCCAAATCCTTTGTACTTGTCTTGAATCATTAGGTTATTGAAAAGAGATGAATCATTCATAGCTGATCACCATATAATGTTGCAGATACCATGAAGAGTCTTTTCCTCATTCTGCTCATTTCATTTTTCATCAGTTCACACAAATTTTCTAGGTATTTCTGAAATTGACCTGTTCATCCTTTTTTTCTTCCACAATATCATTCCATTATATTCATATACCATAGTTTGTTCAACCATTCCCCAATTGATGGGCATCCTCTAAATTTCCAATATATTGCCAGCACAAAGAAGCCTCTTATAGATATTTTGCACATACAGGTCCTTTTCCCTTTTTGATGATCTCTTTGAAACATAGATCTACTAGTGGTATTATGGGATAAAAGGGCATGCATAGTTTTGGTGCTTTGGGGGCATGGTTCAAAATTTATCTCGACATTAGTTGGATTCATTCACAACTTCACCAACAGTGTATTAAAGTCCTGATTTTCCCACATTGTCTCCAACAAATTTTATCCCTTTCTTCTCTTTTCTTTCTTTTTTTTTCATCTTATTAGCCAATCTTATATTTTTGGTGGCATATCAAAGTTTTTAAAGTGCATTTCTCTAATAAAAAGAAATTTAGAGCTTTTTTATAGGCTTATAGATAGCTTTTATTTCTTCAACTGAAAATTGCCTGATCACATCTTTGATCATTTTTCAAAATTGGGGAATGACTTATATTCTGATAAATTTGCCTCAGTTCTCCATATATTTGAGAAATGAAATTGTTATTAGAGACACTTCCTGTAAAGATTTTTCCCCAACCATCTGCTTCTCTCCTAATCTTGCTTGCATTGGGTTTGTTTGTACAATTTTGTTTTTAAATTCAATATAATCAAAATTATTTATTATGCATTTTGTAATGCTCCTTAGTTATTGTGTTTTTCCACATAGATCTGTCAGGTAGACTATTCTTTCTGCTTCTAATTTGCTTTTGGTCTCACCCTTTTTTATCCATATCATGTACCTATTTTGACTCTATCTTGATAAATAGTGTGAGATGGTAGCCTATACTTAGATTGTGGCCTATTCTTTTCCAGTTTTCCCAACAGTTTCTGTCAAATATCCAGTTCTTATCCCAAAATCTGGGGTCTTTGGGTTTATTAAACATTAGATATCTATGGCCAATGATTTCTGTGTTATATATAAGAAATTTATTCTACTGATCCAGCATTCTATTTCTTAGCCAATGCCATATTATTCTGATGATTACTGCTTTATTATTTCAGATCTGGTATTGCTTCTTTTGTGTTAATCATTCATAAATTTTGTTGATATTTTTGAACTTTGGTTTTTTCAGATGAATTTTTTTTTAGTTCTACCAGATAATTTTGTAATTTGATTGGTATGGCACTCAAAAGTAAATTAGTTTAGGCAAAATTGTCATTTTTATTAAATCAATTCAGCCTGCCCAAGGTAACTGATATTTTTCCAGTTATTTAGATTTGACTTTTTTGTGTGAAAAGCATTTTGTAATTGTTTCATTTAGTTCCTAGGTTTGTCTTGGCAGATAGACCCCTAAGTATTTTATATTGTTTACAATTATTTTAAATGGAATTTCTCTTTCTATTCTTTGCTTCTAAGCTTTATTGGTCATATAAAGAAATGATGATTTATTTGGGTTTATTTTATATAACTTTGTGAAATTTTTTTATTAGTTCAAATAATTTTTAGTTGATGCTCTAGGGTTCTCTAAGTTTACCATCATTCCATTTGGAAATAGCAATAGTTTTATTTCCTCATTGCCTATTCTAATTCCTTTAATTTATCTTTCTTTTATTGTTTAAACTAATATTTCTGATCCCTTATTGAATAATAGTGTTCTTGTTTCACCCTTGATCTTATTGGGAAATCTTCTTGCTTATCCCCCTTATTTGCTTAGATGCTGCTTATTATTTTAAGAAAAACTCAATTTATCCATTATTCTCCAGTGTTTTTAATAAGAATGGATTCTGTATTTTATTAAAAGCTTTTTAAGCCTGAATTCACAAATTCATATGCTTTCTATTTGTTCCATTATTAATATACTCACTTATCTTGATAATTTTGCTAATACTGAACTAATAATTAATGTTTCTTAATTAAAACATTAATTTAAAAATATATAAGTATATATAGTTTTGGTTTAAAGATTCTAGAGAGATTTAACAAGAAGATCAAAATTATTCTATTAAAAATAAAAATTCATAATAAAAGTACTGATAGATAAATATTTACATATTATGCCAAAATTATTAGTTTTGCCTTAATCCCCTTTCCATTAAAAAAGACATAAAATTCTAATGATGAGTATGATTGATTAAATAAAATTGTATACATGATTCAACTTGAACTTTTTGTTTAGCACTCACTAGTCCAGAGTAACATCCAGAGTAGTTGATTGAGCATTTAAAAATATAGTGATAAAGTATTAGCTAGAATAACATATTAACTGAATTTGGTACTCTGACCAAAATTAATTATATTAATATTACAAGATTTCCCAATTACTTAAAGGTAAGTAAGCAAATCATTTTATTTGTAATAATAAAATCAACATTTATTAATCATGCCATCAAATAATATAACTAGAATTTCTACAGCATTTTAAAATTCATAATATTCTTCATCTTTTGTCTACTTTTGTTAATATCCAGCACTTAGAAGGATCAGTTTACAGAAAGTATTATATGTGTTTATCTATTTGGGCCTCATAATAAGCCTTTCAAATTCTCTACTATATTTATGAGATGATGAATTATTTGAGAAGTGACTTGGCCTATGTCACACAGATAAGTATCAAAAGCAAGATGTGGGTCCAAATCCCTTAACTCCAAGCACAGCAGAATCTTTCAGTATTCTACCAATTAAAATAACTTTTCATTATAAGAAAATCATTAATGCCTTCATAGTCATGATTTAGAGAGGGTCTTCCTTAAGTTAGGACTTCTTGTCTAGAAAACTTAATCATCTTGTGAAATTATTTGAAACTTTAAAATCTCATTGTTAGGCATGAGCTTAAGATGCTTTGATAAATTTTAACAATTGAGAAATTTACACAAACTAAAGGCATATATTAATAATCATAGATTAAGAGCTGAAAGGAACTTAGAGTATAGTATAACCTTAAGATTTTATAGATGACTAGCATATGGATATTAAATTATTTTAATCTAAAAAGGTAAACTGACTTAATTTTGCTTTCAAATGTGCAAATTTAATTTTGTCCTATATAATTAAAATAAACTGTTGGTTTCCAAAATCCCAAAGTATGATGACTTCTGATGATAATTTCTAGAATTTTTGATGGCCCATGCATGATATTGATAATGAATTTCTTCCTTTCTAATAACATTTTTTGTTTTTAAATAATGCTCATGAAATACATTTCCTTGTTTAACATGTTTAATCTCTCTCTTTCTTTCTTTCTTCTTTCTGATTTATTTTTAGGTGAAAGGAATATCTACTTTTGGAGGCATGTCAGTTAATTATTTTCACATCAGATTCATCACCATGACTTTTTGCCATCTAGAGCTGATTAATGGAACCAAGAACCTGACCCTCCTCAGAACAGCAAAGCCCTCAGAGATGGAGCACAAGATTTTAGTGGAGTAGTCTGCATCATTTCATCTGCCTTGAACCCAACAGCCATCAGCTGAAAGCCCTGAAGAAAAGCCACAGCCTTAAGTTTCATTCACTTAGAAATTACTAGGAAAATAAAACATAGATGAAAAGGACTAAAGCAAGTTACTTCATAAGCTATGAAACTTGAAACAAAGTTTTAGCAATTAGGCCATAAATTTATTTTTTTTGTGATAGGTGGAGGGGAGGGAATTATGCCAAGGAGGAGAAAGGACAAAAAGATACCTCTAGTTAGAATTACTCTCCCAAAAGAAACTTTAAAAATATGCCAAATGGAAACATAGAGCATTTAAGTAATGGTAGTAAAACATATTGGACAAAATGAACATTGCCATTTCTGGAGAAAGAAGATTGTCACCATCCCATGAAAAAATTCAAAGCCATAGAGGAACAGCCGTGTTGATGCTCAATGCTTGAAAAGATTTTGCATCCAATCCTTCCTACATATTTGAAGAGAGGGTTTGAGAAAAGTCAGCTCTTACCGACTGCATCTCAATGCACTTCTAATGTTTGCACTGTCACTTCCATTCAGGGTAATGATGTGTGCTGGTATTTGCACAGATGGTCCCATGAGATTTTAGACAGCTAACAAACTGTTTCTTGTAGATGCTCTGAAAAGGGAATATTGAAAAACTGTGAAGAAAACATTCCTTTTTCTTCTGAAGGAGGAGAGGACTTACATTCAGTGAAAATAATCCTTTCTTAAATTTGATAAACCAGAAAAATCACCCCCCAAATATGTGTTATCAAGTAAATTAAAAAGGGATTATTTTTTTAAATGAAAATCATTTTATATCATAACAATAACCAAGAAGTCAAATTCAATGAATTGTACAGTCCAACATTCTGTCTAAACTTGGATACTGTTTTCCCACTTGGTAATAAAAACAAAAATCATTTTTAATATGTATTTGACATATAAAAGTTTTTATAGCCATTTATCTATGCTTCATGGAAAAAATGTAACAAACAGCATTTTCAGTTTATTTTTCTAAATAAATGTGTTGTTTGTATTATTTTCTGTTGCCTATTCAAATTGTTTTTCATTACCTGAAGAATAATTTTTCTCTTGAAACATATAACAACTCTTTTGTCCTTTTAATTCAGAATAACTGACAGACTGAAAATTCAAACACAGTGTGCCTGTAAAATAGAAATATGTTTCCACTGAAAGTCTTAAAGTTAAATGGAATATTTTTAACCATAAATTTCATTTAGACGGTTATTTTGATATTCATGAGAGATGACTATATTCTCTTACTGAAGAAAATTGTCATATATTGATGACAGACCACTTGACAAATGGGCTTGGGTTGAGTTCTTATTACAATTTTAGTTTTCAAAACAATACTCTGAATCTCCTGGGTTTTCAGATATGATTCAGCAGAAGTTGACAAATGGGATAAAAATGTCAGACTTCACATATGCTGGTTGGTCCTTAGAGTTATACATAAGCTACCCAGAGGCCTATTTACATTTTTCCATCACATCTAAAGCCATGTTCATAATAGAATGGCTGAACAGTTTAGACTCAATGATCAAGGTTGTTCATTTTTCAATCTATAAATATTTATTAAACACTTCTTTTATTTCTGATTTCTCAGACTATTGGTATTTAAATGGTTAATAGCTTCCATAAATTGTGGAAAATATGAATCATGTTTGCCATAAAAAAGAGATCATTTCCTGAGTAGGAGCCACTAATATTGTGTTCACTTAAATCCTTTAACTTTCTACAAGTTCCCTTGACATTTCTGCAGTATCCTATAACATGACCATAAGAGTGAATTTGTCATGCATGATTTGATCATTTGAAAACAAAGAACTTATACATGAAAATGATATAGCATTTTGTATAAGGAAGATATTTCCAGGCCCCATGGAATCTTGGTTGTTGAAGTACGGAAGTATATGGTGGTTCAAATTATTTTTGAATACATTTAGTTTGCTTTGGGCTATAAATAATTTGAAACCAATAGAGAAGATTCAAAATCCCTCTGAGCATTTGAAATCAAATCAAAGTAATCAATCAAGAACAATAAAACTATATTTTATTCATTTGGGGAATATATTAAATGATACATAATGCAATTAAACATATAGCCTGTAAAAGTCAAACTTGAAATATATAGGACTTAATCATTCTGTCCTAAGTTACATATTCATAACATATATATATATGCATATATATATAATTACCATGGATCTGTTATTTTTCTGACTGGTACTTTATATTACTACTTATATCAGATGAGACTGAATAATTTTAAAATTCCTTTTCTTACTAAGAATAAACAAATACTATCCATCATCATCCATTTAAGTAAATGTCATAAAGTAAATATGTGTGTGAAGCTTTAAGGATTATAATTCAAAATCCAAACTATCACTGTAATATTCCTGAAGATAGCCAACTCAGTAACTACCTAATTAGACAATTAACAGTGCTTATTCTTTAAAGAAAATTCAACAGTATGAAGCTTGTAAACTAAGAAAGATGACCTTTAATTTAAGATTATTTTGTCTTATAAAATAGGCATTCACACAATTTGGTTTTATTCACTGGTGATATACATCTATGGTATATATTTTTAATTTTTCATTATTTTTTTACTGCTGACTTTCAGTTACTATACTTCAGAAATATATATTTCACAATGTCACTGCCAGACTTTTTATTATTTTAATTTTCTTCCTCATTTACAACGTTCATTTAGAAATGTAGTGGATAAAGTGCTGGGCTTTGAGTAAGAAAAAGCAGCATTGGAATTCTGTCTCAGACACTTTACAACTATTACAAGTTCCTTAACTGCTTAGAGTATTACATTCCCTATCAGAAAAGTGTAGAAAACAATAATTCTCATCTCACTGGGTTACTTTGAGAACTACAAGCTGATACATATAAAGTGTCTTGAATACTTTAAAATAACTATTTTAAATGTTGACTGTTATGGTTGAAAATTTTATTTTTCTGGCAAAAAAAAATCTCATTTCCTCTATTGTAGATTTTGAAATTCAGCAATTTTTGCTAATTCAATGTCCAAGAGGTTAACCCACAGTTTTACCAGAAGAGCTAAAAGTTAAGTGAATGTATTAAAATGGTCTTAAATGTTAAAATCTAATGGTTTGAAAAAAAAAAAAAAACCTTTTTATCTTTTTAGGTAAATGTCACACATTGAGTGGTTTCTTCTATACTTGGATAAAACTCTTCTCATCAATGTGGGTATTTCTCCTACAGAGGATAATCCATTCTTAAATTCATATCCTGCATGACTCTTTTACATTGCCTCCTATAATTTTTTTTTTTTTTTTTTTTGCTGAGGCAATTGGGTTTAAGTGACTTGTCTAGAGTCACACAGCTAAAAAGTGTTGTGTCTGAGGCCACATTTGAACTCAGGTCCTCCTGACTTTAGGGCTGGTGCTCTCTCCACTGCACTACCTAGCTGCCCCTCCTATAAATTCTTTAATAAAAAAACTATTGGCATGTGGAAGCCTTTGTCTATTTTACTTGATATTCCCATGAGTACATGTAGCATACAATCGTTCCATGGGTATTACTTTATTTTACTACATTCCCAGTTCCTTTCCTTTTCTGACCATGTATCTCTTCAATCCATATGTTTGTTTGTTTTTTTAAATAATTTGCTACAACCAATTTGTTTTCATCATTTATGTCTTCATTGATTTTTGAAATTATTATGTTAGGAGCGGTAAGATACAGCATAAACCATTCAAAAATTTATTTATTTTAGCAATTATATACATAAAATAATGCATATACACATGAGATTTGGGAGAGTTTAATTAACATGAACATCAATTTTCTGTATGGGTAGGGAGAAGCAAAGAAAAGAGATGCCAGTACTGGAATTTAAAAATTTTACTTTACATTTGCACATTATGACATAAGCTTGTTGTTTATATTTTTAATGATTAAAAAAACAATTACTTGGTTTATGATTCTTGATTCTAAAATATTTTGTTAGGGTTCCCCTCATTTTGTCTTATACAATAGGCACCGACACAATTTTATGTTATGTACTTGAGATAAATATGCTTGGGTGATACAGAAAAAATATCATTTTGATAATTTTTTTAAAAGGGGCTTTTTCTTTATTTGGCATTTCCATAATTAGTCTATATGTCACTTAGGTAATCCTCCAACTCATTCATATGATGTAAGTGTTTGCAAAATGCATTAGGTTATTTGGGCCAAAAAGATTTTCTACCTTATCCTTTTCTCTTTATTTTGATTTTATACAGAGGTAGAGAGAGTTGTGGAAATGGAGGGATAGGAACTTGTTCTAGCTATTTAAGTATTTTGTATTAACAAAAAAAAATTGTTGAGAAACACAAAAAAGGAGTGGGGAAAATAAAAAAAATCCAAATTCCAAAAATTGACTGCATTAATCATTTAAAAAAAATTCCTTCCAAAACTTCATATCAGACATAAAATGCATTTAATGGACTATAGGTATTTAAATGGCTTTGAGATCTTTACAAGAAAATTATAAAATTGCTAAGTTTGCAAATAAAACTTACAGTTTTGGTCCAAGAGCTTACTGTTACAGCTGATTTGAAGAATTCAAAAGTTTCTAACAAGATCATTTTTGTATTATTCCTGTATTGGCAATCTGTAGATCAAATCAATATTCTTCTTTCTTATGAAAGTAGTGATTTTTTTTCTGAAACATTATGGACCTTTGCATGGTAAGCTACAAATATAATAAAGAAAAATTAAAATTATACTGTATATAGTACATATAAGAATGTATTTCCAGTCAAAAATATTCTGGACATTAAAAACTGCTTGATACTGGGAACAAATAAAAAGAAATCACATTTATAGCCTAAACTTTAGAAAGTTTTTTCACCTGAAAATAACAAAGAATTGATTTAAAATATTTTGATTAAATTTAATTTTTCTTCCAACACTCCTAGTCATTTAATTATCCTACTCACTTTGATTCTCCAGTTAATTTTGCATGTGCAAACATAACCAATTAGTGTTTTCTCCCATGAAGCACATATATGATCTTTTCATAGGAAAACAGTAACAACTAAGCATCCCACATCATTGTGTGTCTAAGCATTTTATTTATTTATTTATTTGGTTTGGGATCAGTTGCTTTTTTTTTCTATAGAGAAATACCTCTTAATTAATAGGAAGAGAAGATCAGAAGTGGGGAAGCCTAGGAAAACAAGATTTGAAGAGATAATAGATGATTTTTTTTTCTGCAAAATGTCACTGTATATTAAATGACTATGTTAGAAAAATTTAGATGCAAATTCTATCTTTGCTAACAGAAGATGAAAGAGATAAATATACATTATGGAAGATAAAACATTATTTTAATTACATTCCCAAGCTTGGAAAGTACAAAGTTCTTGAAACTCCATTTTGTATGTAGTTTCAATAAACATGGTGACCATATGAGCATTTTCTTTTAAATATGTCATTAAAGTCTTTGTGGAATGAAATCATCTTTTTAATAAAACAAATTATCAATTGTAGTCTAAAATGTGAGATTTGTGCTTCCTTGCAACACTATAAAAATGCAGTGTTTTTTTACCTTCAAAAAATGCTCTTCTCTCCCTCTCTATACCTTCTGCTTCCCATAAGAAAAAAAATGAGGAGAGAGAAATATAATAGATCAAGAACTGATCTTGAATTCAGGAAGATCTGTGTTTAGATATTGCCTTTAAAATACACTCACTGTGATTCTGAGGAACTCACTTAACCTTTTAATGTTCTAAGTGTCTCAATCTCTAAGAATAAATTACAGATGATGCATAGAAGGGGCTGATCTATATTGGTAGAACAAGTTTCCTTACTGAGGAATTCCCTATGCCAATGAAATAATGAGCCCAATTCCTATCCCCTAATTAATGTTGACTGACTGCCATTATCTATTTACACAATAAAATATTTCTTTCAAAGACTAAAATATGTTTACAAAGGCAGAAAAACCTATCTCATCATTTAAAATCTTAGAAATCTCTTAAAAAAAACCCCAAACCCAAAAATATATGTGTCCTAAACTTATTGTAATTGCATTATTTTATTGTTTCAGTAAGATGTATATGATTGTTTATTACATGTAAACATCAAACAATTATTGAATTAAATGGATTCATTTCTTTAAGTAAGGAATATTTTTCAGTCAAGAGAAGAAAAAGAAAAAGAACTGTCTATTCTGCCTGGAGAGGTCACTTGGGATTATACACACTTAACAGAGACATGTTAGCTAAAAACCTTGCAAATGTATTTTTCCAGCATGTTTGATATCAATTGCATACCCAGATGCTTCACTGGGTGAAATAATCTTGTTTCATAGCCCAATTTAGAATTCAGAGAAAAAAAGCAAAGCAGAAAAGGAAAAGAAGCATTCTTTCACTTTGGATTTGATAATAGATGAACATTTGATGAGGCAGCTGCTTTATATTTACAATTCTTTGAAACAAGAACCTGACTCCTATACTATCTGAAGAAAGGCTGATCCCAACCTTCTGAAATAATAAAGGCAGTTTCCTTTACCTTCTTTTCATTACAGATCATCAATTCTCCTTAACACTGGTTTAATTCTCCCAATTTGGGGACAACCTTACCCTAGGGAGCCTCTATTTTGTCAATGAAACTTTCAAGTATACTTGTCTTTCAGTTTAAATTCTTCCATACTCGGCTGCTATGTTGGGAAATTAAGCAGGAAAGATTGATTTTCAATATGGTGCTGGTGAAAATTTTGGTGTCCTTCTTTCTATGACCTTACATCAACTTCATCTTGTATTTATTATGTAATATTATGCATTTGTGTCTTATTCTGCTACTATAATAGAAAATCCTTAAAGGAAGGCATCTTATTTTATTTAAACTGTATTTCTCTCAGTGCTTACTCAGTATTGTATATAAGCAGGTATTTTATATTTTATATAACTCTTGAAAATCTAAAAATTCTGTCCCTGTTGTCCTGTGGTTTTTCAAATAAAATAGCTGTCTTGAATTATCAATTACATAAATGATGCAGGATAGAAGAGGTATTCAGAGAAGTTTAGTGCCTCCAGTGTGAGGGTTTGCTGAATCTTTTTCAGAGCTGGTTATCCAATTTTGGTGGGCTCCAAGAAGCTGTAGCAAGCACAGCAGCTGCACCCCAGTAAAACCACCTTGGGCAGGGTTAAATCATTTTGAGGATAATTGACAGACTGTAAATCTGCCAGTGAATTAGGAAAATGTGACAACTTTGCCCTGGCAGAATGGGTGGATGAGAACAATTTGTTCCAACCTTCATGAAAAGGTGGAAGCGGGCATTGTGAAGGACGCAGATCTTAATCAGACATCACAGACTCCAAGGTTATCCACTGTATTCTGAACCATCACTAGTCACTAGTCACCATGACTTTTGCCTTACCACTAGATTTCAATTCCTGGAAAATACAGTGCAGCAGATAACTTTGTGAAACTCTGCCTTATTTAAATCCAATTCATGAGCAAGTCAAGAGATCACCCATTGTGATCCTATTAGTTCTGTTAGAGATGAAAGAAAAACAACAATAGCATGAATCACAGACTAGACCCTCATCTGATACCTCATTCTTAGATATATTTGAATATAAAAGATTCATCAATTAAGAGGAAAAAAGAAAAAAAAAACATTTAAGTTATGCTCATGGTCAAAAGGGTAAAATTTCCTACTTCCTTCCATGTATTCTCCTATTCACTGGCATAGACCTCCTGATTCTTTCTTGAACAAGGCACTCAATCTTTCTACTCTAGGCATTTTTTCTGACTGTTCACCATACTTAGAATGTTTTCCCTTCTAATATCTGTCTCCCGGCTTTCCTGGCTTCCTTCAAATTCCAGCTAAAATTCTACTTTCTACAGGAAGAATTTTCCAAACCTTCTTAATTATAGAGCCTTATATCTGTTAATTATTTCCTATTTATCTTCAATGTAGCTTGTTTAAATGTATTGGGCTTATTTATTGTCTTCCCCATCAGATTTTGGATCATAGTCTCTTTAGGACAAGAATTATTTTTTACTATTGTTTTGTATTCCCAAAGCTTAGCACAGTGTGTGACACATAGCAGGCATGAAATAAATACTTGTTGATTGACAGTTAATTAAGATGAACATTTACTAGAAAAAAATTAGCAAGTGTTGGGGAAAGTGTCCATTATTCATCTATCTTTTATCAGTATATGATGAGTGGGTATAATGGAAATCTGCTAAACTTTTGGGGAAGATTAAACTCTTTTAAAGCTTTTTTATTTGACCACAGTGTCACCAGAATTTTATGTTTATAAGGTATATCAAGATAATACCAAGGAGTATGCTGGACCTACCTCTAACTTTGCAAGAATAGGTTGTCCTTATTTCAAAGTATTTGGGTCAGAAATAGGGAATTGCTACAAATCCTGGCTTCATTTATTTTTTTTTTGTTTGTTTTGTTTTGTTTTGTTTTTTGTTTTGTTTTTGTTTTTGTTTTTTTTGTTTTGTTTTTGTTTTTTTTTTTGTTTTTTGCTGAGGCAATTGGGGTTAAGTGACTTGCCCAGGGTCAAAAAGCTAGGAAGTGCCTGAGACCAGATTTGAACTCAGGTCGTCCTGATTTCAGGGCTGGTGCTCTAACCACTGCGCCACCTAGCTGCCCCCATTTATTGTTTATTGATTGCGTAGATAAAATAAAAATGAAGATTAAACTCAAAGGTTTTTGTGCACATACACACACATACACACAGAGCACATCTGTTAAACATTTACCAGCACATGCCTGGACACTCCAACCTTACCTTGAACAGCTCCAATAAATGTCTAAAACACAATTCCCACCACCTTTATAATCTATCATTACCTCACATTCCCACATTGCAAAACCTTCTGCTACTAACCTGAACCATTGCACAAACTGCTCTTTTGAACTAGATGTCCAACTGCTAAGGACCTAGATACCTGCAGCTGGTATGCATGTGCCTCCCCCCCCATACACATACACATACACATTCAGCATTACCCTATACCACTTTTATGTTGGTTGCAGTCTCTGCACAGGGCAATAGCCCTGTGAAAAAGAGCCATCAGCTATTTGAATTTCATTTTTGATGAGAGAATTTTCAGTATTATTTTCACCTTTTTTTTGCTAGTTATGTTGATTAATTAATTGAATAATTAATTTCTATGAAGCAATAGGGATCTATAATTTCTTTGGTACTGGGAATTCCCAGATGAGAAAATTTATATTCTCAATGTGTATTGGCTTCTTTTTGGAAATGTATCATTTTAGAGAGTATCCTGAAGCAAATAGGATAAGAGATTTGCCCAGAGTCACACAACTATAATATAAGTGAGGCAGGGACTTGAACCTAACTTCCAAGTTGGTTCTCTATTTATTATGTCATTTACCTTTTGATTACTAAGAAAGGATTTTCTTTTTTATAAATCTAGTCTATCTTGTAGAATATACACAATTATTTTTAAAAGTGAAATGATTATGCTTAGAGCTTTAGCATACAAGGATTATATTATATATATGTGTGTTTTATATATATGTGCTTACATATTATATAATCATTTTATCTCACAGAATTTCACTAGCTAATTCTGTTTTTGAAGTAAAGTTTTTATATTTCAATAAATGCAAGTCAATAAACAATTATTAAGTGCCTATTATATATCAGACACTATTTTAAACATTGGAGATGAAATTAATAAAAAATAAAACATGCCATGTCATCAAGGAGACTACAATGTAATGGAGGGATGCAATACACTAAGGGAGTCTGGAGGGTGGTGGATACACTAAAACATATCCTATGGGAGGCATCTGTTTCTATGGAGTTGAAACCAGTAAGAACAGCAGATGAAAAGTATAAATAAAAAAAGAATCATGCAGATTAAAGATGATTTACACATTTTTCTTTTGCCGAAGAACATATTGGGAATTTTTTCATCTTTTCTGTCATAAATGGCTGTTGGTAATGTACTACTCACAGATTTTTGATTTTAAAATAAAAACACTTAGCCTGCTCCTTCAATATAAATAATCATAAATGAAATAATAAAAATGACATTTAAACTAACAAATAAGAGAATAGCAGCTTTTTGGAAAAAAAATCTAGGAAGAGAACATTGTAAAAATAAATGTTTGAAAATATTTACTTCATTATTTAATTTGTTGTTGAAAATGATAGAAGTATGTGACCTGCAAAAATGTCTCAGCTGTGCATGTTAAAAGATGGAGATAGAATTTTATAACATGATTAAGAATCTTTTCAGTTAAGAGAGTCAATGGGTTTTTTTTAAACTAATTTTTTTAAAACGTAAAAGAAAACAACATTTTCTGATTAGTTTGCAATGACAACTGAATAAAATCAAGAAAGATATGCTAGGCACAGTTCAATAAAAGTTTCACATTATTTGTGAATAGAATTGAAAGTAAATTATCATGATTTTGTGAGTGAAGCTAGTGAGACATTTCTTGCATTTCCATCTATATATCTTTCTGAACTATCTTTCTAATCTATGATGGACATTAAAACTCAAATATTGAAATAAAATGCTTTTAGAAGCACTTATAGGAATTCCTGAATGTAATTATATAAGTAAATAAAATATTATTCGATGTATGTCTGATTTAAAAAATGGAGACCTTGCTCTAAATAATTAACCTCCTGCCCCCCCCAAAAAATAGTATTGCTTTAAAAGAATCAATAATGGTTCTAAAAATTTAGTTCTTTCCAAGCTCTACCAGGCTTTGCAGAAAGACCAGAACAAAGTGGAAAGATTATAATAGGCTGTCAAAAGTCATATGGATAGGACAAAAACAAAAACTTGAAATTAATAAATATCTTTTCTCCAATGGTTTGATGTTGATTTGGGAAACATGAACAACCACTAGTCTTGATCAATGACTTTAAGTACTAGGATGTTAAATCTAGAAGAGAAATTAGATGATCTCTTTTGATTTCCTTATTTTCAAGGTAAAGAAAGAAAGAATAAAGTGAATTATACAAGTTAAAACTTAGTAGGATGTATCTTTAAGATTATCTTCTCTGATGTTCTTATTTTAAAGATCAGTCAGTCCACAAGAATTTATTGCATGATACATTTCAATCATTTTGCTAGATGCTGTGGATACAAACTTTAAAAAGACAAATAGTCAAGGAATCTATATCCTAACAGGAGAGTAAACATATCTATGGGTCAGTTTTGATTTAGGCAACCAAGAAGGAACTGAGTGGGAAAAATAAATATAATAATCTTGGAGAAGATTTAGAATGATGAGAAAAATGTGTCATTTAATGGTGGAATGACATACCCAAGATCACATAAATAAGTATTAAACAGCGAAGCTTGGCTGCTATCCATGTTCTCTAAATCCAAATTCATGGAGCAGCTAGGTGGTACAGTGGATAGAACACCAGCCCTGAAGTCGAGAGGATCTGAGTTTAAATCTGTTCTCAGACACTTAACACTTCCTAGCTGTGTGACCCTGGGCAAGTCACTTATCCCCAATTGCCTCAGCAAAAATAAATAAATAAATAAAATAAATCCTAATTCATCATTTTCTCCATTCTATATGATGCCTAAGAGCCAGAAAAAGAATGGAATGGAGGTTTTATAGCTATCATACTAGTGTTCATTCCACCATAGATAAAAATACCTAGATAAAAGAAAAGACACTCATTCTATTTGCCAATCACAACCAATTTGAAATAGGAAAAAAGCTAGTATGTTATAAGATAACAATAGGAAAAACAATTCCCTTCAAAGTTCAAACATTGACAACAACAACAACAAAATAGAAACAAAAAGAAAATTCTTCCAAAAGCAAAAAAGCAAAAAATCATCCTTTTCTCTGGGGTCTTCAAAATAATAAATGTCAGCCAGAGCAATTTATGTTAGGGGTTCAGGGGCTCAGTGTTTCTTGTTATTGTTATTTACCCTCCATATTTGAAGAGGACTAGGACATCAGGAAAGTAACACCATGATATGCAACTGAATTGTATTGAAGTGAGGGAGGGTTGTACAAGATCCCCTGGTTCACTTTCCCCTCCAGAGCCATCTGGGTCCAGTACCAGAGACAGATCAATGCAACTAGAGATGGTCCTGGATGCAAAGGGAGATATTAGGCTTTTTAAACAAAAGTCTTCAACAGATCTCAGTTTGGCCAAGGCTGCACCCATTCAGTGATTAAGGTTAGGTAGCAATTGAGGCAAAGAATTTCCTTTTTCACTTAGTCCAAAAAAAAAAAATCTGAAAAAATAAAGTAATGAATCTGGGAAGGAAGAAGACCCTTAGTGTTTTTGAACAAAGCAGAGATAATTAATAATTGCATTCAACCTATGTCAATCAGAACCCAAATAGTGACCAAATGGGACTTAACCTGGGACTTATCTATGGCCAGTTAATGAAAATCAGATTGTTTTTGGTTTAAGGCATGGCCCTAAAGCTTGGTAGGAATATGGAAATGCTGTTGGTCCCTAGCTCTACCACTGATTGAATTAGCATACTAACCAGGGTGATAAAAATGCTTCTGTGAACCTAAGAAATAAATTGGGCTACTTAACTCCACTCAAAAACCATCATGATTATCATTATAGAGTACAGTTAAATAAGAAGTATTCCTTTCTTTTCTAATATCACAAGGAAGCAAGATTTATTAGAATAGATTCAGAAATATCCATATCTTACTTGCTGGAAATATTTCATTTTAATTCATTGCAAGAACTTTGCTGGAGAATAATAAAACAAGCAATAAACTAAAAAACAGAGAAACAGAACTTTGATCCTAAGAAACATTAATTTTTTTAAAAAATGAAATCAAGTTGCTACTGAAGGAAAAGTTGAAGAACTTGAGGTCATTAAAATACATTAAATGTAAATTTCTGAAAATTATTGAATAAACAAAAGAAAAGTTTTAATTTTACTTAAATGGAAGGGGCAAGGAAGATGGGCATACATAGACTGGAATTCTCAAAATCCCGATTTGAGATCAACCAGGAGAATAATAGTACTAAAGGAAATAGTTTTAAAAGTTTGTATTTCTTAGTATCATCATGAATAAACACATTTCTCAGTAATATTTGGCAACAAGTAATAAAACATCTTAGGATCAGCACACAACAACATATGAGAATGATTGACAGAATAAGAAAAATAGAAGTGAAATACAATGATTATCTTTGAGAACAATACTATTATGGTAGAAGTGACTAGAGAAAGCAATTAAAGATTTTCACAAAAGCATTGATAGATTCAGTAATGTAGTAAAATACTTAAAAGATTTATTGTATAATTAAAGGCAACAAAAAAGTAGAAATTCATGATTCTCTTAACTATTGACTAAAATTAAAAGCCAAAGGGGATAAAGTAAAACAAAGAGCCAAAGCAGCGTGTACACACACACACAATGAGATAAAATAAACAATTAAACATATATGAAAAAGTTGAGCATGGAAGTATGAGAAATAAAAAGAAAACCAAAAAAAATAGTAAAAATGGGAAAGAACCTCTGAAGAAGTCTGTGAAAAATATGTGGTTATCTAAGTCTCATGAGAAGTGAAACACAATAAAAACACAAGTTGGATCAAATGAGAAACAGAAAGTTGATACATGAATATAATTAATAATAGAACACATGCCAAAGGAAATGACTGAAACCCTAGTTTCTCTGTAGAATATGAAAGCAACGGGGCTCGATAAAATAGAAAATTATTGACTCAAATATTTCATAGTATAATTAGATTGCTATCAAGGCAATTTCTCAGCTTTCTCTCAGACACAAATCTATTTTTTACCTATATTAACAGAACCATACTAGCACAAAATGAATATTCAAAATGTGGTATTTAGCCAACAATTAGTGGTAATTAGTCCATCAATGAATTACTAAATAGGGTCATTTTTGGCTTTAACACAGATCAGGACCATATTAATATTAGGAGAAATACTGAAAGGTGACCCTTAAGTAAAACAAACATAGTAGTCAATGCAAATTACTTAACTGAGTGGTAGAACTTGTGCATAATGAAAGCATTAGTGTCCTTTCTAAAATTACGTTTATGTACTTTATAAAAAAACATTTACAATTTATATTAGTTTAAAAAAATCTATAAACATTCATAAGAGATTAATAAAGTAGGCAAGGAGCAAGAAATAGTATGCCAAAAAATCCTAGAGGAATAAATCATAAGACTATTTATTTGTTATATATTGAACAAACTGTCTAAAAGTGCCAAAACATGTTATTGCTTTGTTTATTTTTGCCCTTTTGTCTCAGTTCCATTCTAGTAATTAATTTGTATATTGAAAATATATAAAACAGGCAGTGAGAAACAGTATTTGATGTCCACATAGAAAACTGTTCCGTATTTAAAAACTTTATTTTCAGAACAATTACTATGTAACATTTTTAGGGACAAAATTTAAGCTAATTATCATGCTAGGCTTAAATTTATTAAGATCTCTCTGAGTAGAAATAAATATGACTTCCAAATTTAAAAGAGTCAGACCAAAATATTTACTTAATGTAAAAAGAAAATGTTAAATCTTATCAATTCACAGAGGGCCACAGGGAAGGAGAGTAACACATTGAAAATGTAATCTTATAGACTCTTTCTACAATGATGTCAAAATGTCGTGTATGATGTTTCATTTGTGCAAAGGAAGATTAAAGACAATAGATTACAAGCTGGAAATAAGAAGTTGTTTTGAAGCAATTGATGAAGGTGCTATGTACAAATATCTAATCTTCCTTAAGTAAGAAAAACTTTAATAAAAGTATCAAATAGAAAGATGTGTATGTCAAAAGATTTATTGGAATCTTGAAATCAGAGCTCAATGGCAAAAACATATGTCACATCAATCAGTACCTAAGTAATATTACTCTAACATATATTTTGGATGAAAAATAAAGAAAAATAAAGAAAAAAAAATAAATTTAGAATCTAGTAATACAAAAATATGTGTTATTGATGAAATACAGAGCTTATTATCTCTGAAAAGCTAAAGAAAAAGTACATCTTCTTTTAAAAAGAAAAGAATAATTGATATATGTTCTCAGGGCCCAAAATAAAAACCTCAAAGAAATACTTTTGGATAAATCTATATCCTTTCACAGAGCAAAACTAATTATTGAAAATTGTCATACTACCACCAAATGTGTTGATTGAAACCAAAAGTGTTCAACTACTGGAATGAGCCTTTGAAAGTGGCTAAAATCTATGACCAGAATTGAAAGGATACAGTCATATGTACTCAACTAACAATATTTCAATAAAAAGCTGAGTGATAATAAATTATCATGAATGTAATACACATAAAAATAGTTGTTGTCATGCCAATTTTTTAAAAATTTTATTTGTATAACATATGTGTGGGTAATTCCTCAACATTAACCCTTACATAGTTTTCTGTTACACTTTTTGTCTCCCCAACTCCCCACCCCTCCCCTAGATGGCAGGATATCCACTGCATTTTAATTATGTTAAAATACTTGACAAATCGAATGTATGTATACATATTTCGAAACTTATCATTGTTGTGCAAAAAAAATTGTATCTACACAAAAGACATCAGATAAAGGAAACACTATGTAAGCAAACATCAATCAAGAGTATGAGAATGTTATGTTGTGGTCCACATTTCACATCCCTCTCTCTGGGTGTATATGGCTTTCTTCACTGAGCAATTGGAGGTGGTTTGAAACATTTCATTGTTGAAGGGAGCCATGTCCATCAGAATTGATCATCATATAGTATTGTTGTTGCCGTATATAATGATCTCCTGGTTCTGCTCATTTCACTCAGCATCAGTTCATGCAAGTCTCTCCAGGCCTCTCTGAAATTGTCCTGTTGGTCATTTCTTACAAAGCAATAATATTCCATATTATTCATATACCATAATTTACTCAGCCATTCTCCAATTGAAGGGCAAATATTCAGTTTCCAGTTTCTAGCCACTACAAAAAGGGCTGCCACAAACATTCTTGGACATGTGGGAACCTTTCCTTCCTTTATGACCTCTTTGGGATATAAGCCCAACAGAAATGCTGCTGGGTCAAAGGGTATGCACACTTTGATAACTTTTTGAGCATAGCTACAAATTGCTCTCCAGAATGGCTGTATCCATTCACAGCTCCACCAACAATGCATCAGTGTCCCAGCCCTCCCACATCCCCTCCAACAATCATAGTTAACTTTTCCTGTCATTTTAGCCAATCTAACAGGTGTGTAGTGGTACCTCAGGGTTGTCTTGATTTACATTTCTCTGATCAATAGTGATTTGGAGCACCTTTTCATATAACTACAAATAGTTTTAATTTCATCCTCTGAAAATTGTCTGTTCATATCCTTTGACCATTTATCGATTGGAGAATGGCTTGAATTTTTATAAATATGAGACAATTCCCTATATATTTCAGAGACAAGACCTTTATCAGAACTCTTAAATGTAAAGATGATTTCTCAATTTATTGTGTCCCTCCTAATCTTGACTGTATTGGTTTTATTTATAGAAAAACTTTTTAACTTAATATAGTCAAAGTTATCTATCTGGTTTTCAATTAAGAGTTCCAGTTCTTCTTTGGACATAAATTTTTCCATCTCCATAGGTCTGAGAAGTAAACTATACTACTTTCCTCTAATTTATATTATCACTCTTTATATTCAGATCATGAATCCATTTAAATCTTATCTTGGTATGTGGTGTTAGATGTGGGTCAAGCCCTAATTTCTTCCACACTAGTTTCCAATTTTCCCAGGAAATTTTATCAAATAGTGAGTACTTATCCCAGAAGCTGGGTCTTTGGGTTTATCAAAGACTAGATTGCTATAGTTGTTGCCTAGTTTGTCCTGTGATTCTGTCCTATTCCACTGATCGACTATTCTATTTCTTAGCCAGTACCAAATGGTTTTGATGACCACTGCTTTGTAATATAGTTTGAGATCTAGTACAGCAAGTCCACCATCGGCAGCCTTTTTTTTCATTAATGCCCTTAAAATTCTTGACTTTTGTTCTTCCAAATGAACTTTGCTACTATTTTTTCTAGATCTGTAAGACAATTTCTTGGGAGGTTGATTGGTATGGCACTAAATAAGTAAATTAGTTTGGGTAGTATTGTCATTTTTATTATATTCACTCAGCCTACACATGAGCATTTTAAGTTTTTCCAATTGAGTAGGTCTGATTTGATTTGTGTGGAAAGTGTTTTGTAGTTTAGTTCATATAGTTCCTGACTTTCCCTTGGCAGATAAATTCCCAAATATTTTATACTATCAACAGTTATTTTGAATGGAATTTCTTTTTGTATCTCTTGCTGTTGAACTTTATTGGTAATATATAAAAATGCTGATGATTTATGTGGATTTATTTTGTACCCTGCAACATTGCTAAAGTTGTGAATTGTTTCTAGTAGTTTTTTAGTTGAGTCTTTAGGGTTCTCTATGTATATCATCATGTCATCTGCAAAGAGTGATAATTTGGTTTCCTCATTACCTACTCTAATTCCTTTAATCTCTTTTTCTTCTCTTAATGCCAAAGCTAACATTTCTAAGACAATATTAAATAGTAATGGTGACAGTGGGCAGCCTTGTTTCACTCCAGATCTTATTGGGAATGGTTCTGGTTTGACTCCATTACATATGATGCTTGCTGAAGGTTTCAAATAGATACTACTAATCATTTTAAGGAAAAGCCCATTTATTCCTATACTCTCGAGGGTTTTTAATAGGAATGGGTGTTGGCTTTTATCAAAGGCTTTTTCTGCATGTATTGAGATAATCATATGGTATTTGTTAATTTGGTTATTGATATAATTAATTATGTTAATAGTTTTCCTAATATTGAACCAGCCCTGCATTCCTGGTATAAATCTTACTTGGTCATGGTGTATTATCCTGGGGATAACTTTCTGTAATCTCGTTGCTAAAATCTTATTTAAAATTTTTGCATCAATATTCATTAGGGAAATGGGTCTATAGTTTTCTTTCTCAGTTTTCTCCCTACCAGGTTTAGCTATCAGCACCATATCTGTGTCAGAGGAGTTTCGTAGTACACCTTCTTTCCCTATTTTTTCAAATAGTTTGTATAGTATTGGGATTAATTGTTCTTTGAATGTTTGGTAAAATTCACATGTAAATCCATCTGGCCCTGGAGATTTTTTCTTAGGGAGTTGGTTAATAGCTTGTTTTATTTCTTTTTGTGATATGGGGCTATTTAAATAATTTATTTCCTCTTCTGTTAACCTTGGCAAACTATAATTTTGGAGATATTCCTCCATTTCATTTACATTATCAAATTTATTGGCATAAAG
>JAJPUD010020213.1:0-25110 GCA_023553655.1 Myrmecobius fasciatus
CGCCGGGGGGAGACGGAGTCGCGGCGGCCGTTCCGGAGCCGGGAGCCCGGGGGCAGCACCAGGGACACGAGACGGCGGCGCAACGGTACAGCGCCCGCCTGCAGCAGGCCGGCTACGAGCCCGAGAGGTGACGCCCGGGGCGGGGCTTGGGTGGGGGGCGCGAGCCCAGCCCTAGAGGTTCAGGAGGGGACCCGCCATCGGGGGCGGTCTGGAAGCGACCTCCCATACTGCCTCCATCACCTTCATCCCCCGCTTCCTCCAATGGCACGGCTCCGCCGGTACACTTTGGATGGGGATGCAAATGCAAGTGCAGGATTCCGCAGGGCTTGGGGCAGGTGCGGTGGGCCATTTCACCCTAACTCCTTTTCCTTCCAGGTCCAGAGCGGGTAGGGGGCTGTAGGCATGTGGAAGGGGCGACATCTACTCCACCTCCTCCTCCTGGCCCAGCCCTATAGAGAGAAACTTTCTTTAGAGCTCTTTGACTACCCTCTTCCTGGACCTATTCTCAAAACGGGGTCTGCTTAGTAAAGATGGGCCTCAAAGGCTGCACTGACCCTGGTTTACCCGGTTTGACTTTGTAGGGGGGCGGGCGGGGCACGGGGTGGCTGGCAGATGAATAGGCATTATCCTCCGTTCACCCTACACGTCCTCCAATCAACAGGTATGATGGGGGCTGGAAGCCAAGCCTATGCAGGATCTGAATATTTGCCGCTGTTAATGATCATGGGAGGAGGAAAGCAGCCAGGGTCCTTCTAAGAGGGGGAGTCACTGGGGAGAAAAGGACGCGGCAGAGCTGGACTGTAAAGGAGACAGCAGCTAATCTATGGATTTTATCTGCAGCCTGAAATGTAAACCCTACTGGTAGTCCTTCCTGTCCAAAGGATTTGGGCTCCTTTGCCGGCTCCATCTGCTGGTGCTCAGCAGCTCGGAGAGGTGACCCTGGCAGCTGGATTTAGGGGGAGGGGGTCCTCTGGGGGAATTAGCCTTGCAGCTCCAGCTCGGGGACTGGGTGCTTATGTAAGAACTTTTAACAGCTTAACCTCTAGAGCACGCCCCTCCCCCAACTCGACAAGTAGCTTCAGGCTGTCACACAGCTCTCCCTCTCCCTCCTACCCCTCCCGAGATCCGACCCAGGACATCTTCCCCCAGGAAATCCTGTTAATGAAGGTCCTGGGTGAGGGGGATGGGGTCCTCCCTTACCGGGGAGAGGGTGACTGGAAGCGTTATGTACACCCAAGTGTAACTGCTTCTACAGATGTCAGATTTGGTACCTATTTCTGGCACTGAATGTAAAACCAGGGATAAAAGTAAGTTCCTCCGGAAGAATCATTATTTTTTATTAGTACAACTTAATGTGATATCCCATAATTCTATAGTGGCTTCATATCTGCAGATGCTTTCCTCTCAGCAGCGATGATAGGGAGAAGGCAGCTTTTAATCTTGGTACTCCTAATCCACAGATGAGGAAACTGAGCCTGATTTTCCCCAAGGTCACATAGCTAGTGTATGGGCAGTCAGGATTTAGACCAGAATCTTTGGGCTCCAAGGCCAACACTACTGTCCATATTCCACATTTCTGAGTTTAGATTAAGGCCTTTCTGAGAGATACTATCTCTGCCTGAAGGAGGAAATTTTTCCTACAGGACTGCTTCATTCCTCTGGAATGAACCTCTCTCTATAGCTCTAGTTTTCACACCAGCAACTGCTGAACTGGTTTCAGGGCCACTCTGGCCCCTTTGCTCCAGCCCAACACACACTTTAGGAAAAGGGGGAAAACCTTTCTCTTTGAGAAGCACTTAAGGGAAGCCGGGATGGATTCCCACTCTGTTGCTTAGCATTTGTGTCACTGGGTAATATCATAGTTAATAGCTAACGATCATATATGGCTCTAAGGTTTACAAAGCACTTTACTTACATAATCTCATTTGATTCTTACAATAACCCTGTGAAGTAGGTGCTATTACTATCCTGCTGAGGGAATGGGAGTGAGACAAGTTAAACGATATCAGGGGTTACACCCCTAATAATAAGTGATTGGGGTAAGATTTGAACTTAGGTCTAGGGAATTAAATAATCTTAAAGGTTTGTTCCAGCATTTTGGGCTCCAGGGAGTAGACTGTTCCTTAGGCAATACTTCTGCCCCAAACTAGGCTCCTAAACCCGTGTGTCTTGGGAGCTGGGCTAGAGAAAAGCTCTCTCTCATTGTTCTACCCCAGCTATTCCCTGGCAGGACAACCATGGGACATACAGCTCTGGGTTGGGAAATCTTGATTTCCCTTTTCCAATGAAGCAGCTGGAGGTCAGGAAGGGGGAGGAGGGAACATCATAGATTAGCAGGGTTCTTAGAAAAGTAGTATGAACAGCCTCCCACAAGTGTTTTTTGTTGTCAAAACAAAAATCAATTGTGTCTTTACTCCATTTGGGGTCTTCTTAGCAAAGATACTGATGGGCTTTGCCATTTTCTTCTCAGGCCCATTTTTACAGATGAGTAAACTGAGGTCAACAAGGTAAAGTGACTTGCAATGGGTCATTCAGCTAGTAAGTGTCTGAGGCTGGTTTTGAACTCAGGAAGAAGAGTCTTCCTGACTTCAGGCCTGGCACTCTTAACCACTTTGCCAACTAGTTGCCCTGGCATTGGCAATAAAGGGAGGCAGATATCTGTAGGTCACGAAGGAGTCCAATATTTCTGATTTGGGAGTGCTCTTCCTTTTTATCCTGGGTCAGAGGATTCACTTCAATGAGACTCAAAACAACCATCTATTAAGGGACTGTGATGTAATGTGTAAGCTAGACAGCCAGCCTGATTTCAGAATCTGAAGACCACGTCCTGGCTGTGTGACCTTGGCTGTGTCATAATCTCTAACCCCCCTTCAGACAATTCCCTATCAAGAACTGGGGCTTCATCTGCATTGGTAGAGGGAATTTCCCCTCAAAAAGATTTCTGCCCTAGTGAAACTACATTGGAGAAGTCCATGGATAGGTCTATAATGTTCTAAAAAGATTCCCTCCTTGAGGCTCCTACCTCAAGGTTCTTACATTGCAGTAGCGAGGGCATGAAGCAGGATGTCTGTGAGGTTTAATCCCAGCCAAGAACCAGAATCCAGGTGTTCTTGTCATTTGCCCTAAGCTGAACTTGGCTGTATCTGCCATGCTCTAGGAGAAAATATGGCCTGCAGCAGGCCAGGGGTGTGTGAGCACACAGCTCCACCATCTAGAAAAGATGATGCAAAAAGGTATCAGGGTGGGAAGAAGGGGCTGCCCCCTCTAGAGCCACAGCTGGTGGCCTTGACTCCAGTTCCAGAGATTTAGGCCTACAAGCAAAGCCCTTAGGCCTACAGTCAGGAAGAATTGAATTTAAATCCAGCCTCAGAAAAATGACTGTGTGACATTGGGCAAGTCACTTAAGCCTATTGACCTCAGTTTACTCATCTGTAAAATAAGGAGCATTTACCTTCCAGAGTTGTTGTGAAGATCAAATGAGAGAATAATTGTAACTTGCTTAGCATATATAGTAAGGACAGTATAAATGTTAGGATGATGATGATGACGAAAAATGGCACTATCTTCCAGGGTTGTTGTGAGGATCGAATGAAATAATTATCAAGTGCTTAGCATAGTTCCCGGCACATAGTGAATGCATTGTAAATGCTAGCTATTATTCAGGCTGAACAAGAATCTGAGCTCAGATCCTTTGACTCCATATCCAGTAATTTTTTTCCCACCTCTAATTATCCTTCACTATCCAATCCTTCTGAATAGACATCCTCTCTCCCTTCTCCAAGTGGCAGAAGCTTAGGTGTTCTTGCCTCTCTGCCTAGTCTTAGTCCTTGACCTGATAGCATAGACCACTGAGGTGCCAGTGAACTAAGATCTTCCAGAAGCTAACTTCTTGACCCAAATGATCATAGTTTGTGTGAGCTATGGATTTGAAAGTTCTAGGAACCCTATATTGTCTACTATCTGAGGTGAAGGTGGTGAGATTCTCAACCTTACAAGCCCTTGAGTTCCCTTTGCTATAAACTGCAGGTGTTGCTCTTGAAGGCTGCTTTCCACTTCCAGTAATCTACGATCTAATTAGACATTGGGAGCCCTCAGTATCTAGGATCACCTCCCCCAATCTACTCTGACCTTGCACAGATGGTAGGAAGAACCTGTGTTTTCCCAGCAGGTTCCCTGGAGGTGTCATTAATGGATATCCCAGGGAGGATCCCAGGTTGGAGGCCAGCACTCCCCTAGAGGCCCCTCTGCCATCATACTACCACCACACTATCACAGAGTAAACAAAACTCAGGGCCTCCCAGGGATGGCAGATCTGAGCTCAGGTGCAAAAGAGACCAGCAGCCTTCCTGGCTCTTCACTCAGGGTTAAAGTGTGATGCCCAGGCCTGTTCTGAATCTGTCTGGGCCAGCCTGATGACCACATTCTGAGTCTGGGTCCTTTCTGCCATTTCTTCTACTTCCAAAACACATCTTAGATTTAGAAACAGCTATCTGGTCTAATCCTGAGATCTTTCAATGAGATGAATGAGGCTCAGAGAATTTCAGTGACTTCAGATACTCTACAGGTAGTGAAAGTAAGAGACTAAAGATGTAAATTTAGGCATTCTCCACCTTCAAGGGGAGAGGTGGGGTTTGGCCATCCCAAAGGAGATCAACTGGTTGATGACAAGATTAGAATCCCTCACATGAGAGGCAGCCTGGATAGTGAAGAGGCCTGGCTTTGCAATCTGGGCTTAAGTTTTCTTGGTTCTAAGATTTCTCTCTTGAGGCAGCTAGGTGGCTCAATGGATAGAGCCCTGAAGTCAGGAGGACCTGAGTTCAAATCTGTTCTCAGACACTTAACATTGCCTAGCTGTGTGACCCTGGGCAAGTCACTTAACCCCAATTGCCTCAGCAAAAAAAAAAAAAAAAAAAAATCTCTCTTGATTAGTACTAGTTATAAGTTACAGAGAAAGTTCCCAAATTTATCAATAGGAGACCCTAAGCTTTGGGAGCTCTCTACTCATATGGAAACCACAGGTCAGGCCAACTAACTACTAGAGCTGAGTCACCTTAGATTTGTTCTCTTTCCTGAGAATTAAGGGGTAGCATGGGTTAACAAGGCCACAGTGGGCAGGAGGACAACTCCACCCCAGACTCTTCCTCCTTGGGTGACCTTGGGCAAATGGCTTCATTTCCAAAAAGGGGGTTGAATCTGGAGGTCACTTTTTAC
Source organism: Myrmecobius fasciatus (assembly GCA_023553655.1). Lineage (NCBI taxonomy): Eukaryota > Metazoa > Chordata > Mammalia > Dasyuromorphia > Myrmecobiidae > Myrmecobius > Myrmecobius fasciatus. The sequence continues at coordinate 5,212 of JAJPUD010020213.1, forward strand.
CTCTATTAATAGTTAGCAATCATAGAGCTGTTTAAGGTCTGCAAAGCTCTTTACAAATAACTGACGGACCACCCTGGGAGGCAGAGACTATTATTAGCCCACTTTACATTTGGAAACTGAGGCAAAAAGAGTTTGAGTGTCCTGAGGCTGAACTTGAATTCAAGTCTTCTTGATTCTAGGTCTAGATGTGATGCATAATTTGCCATTTACTGTATCTGATGATCTGGGCATCCAGCATTCTGCTATAAGAAGGCAGGCCGCTTCAAAAGCAGAAATGTTTAATTAAGGTCCAGGCTTCGGGCACTCTCCCAAATTCTTCTCCATCCCAACTCACACGCTTCCCAGCATCCCGCCGCCGCCCGGACTGGTGACACTGCATTTTACTCGGGCTGGAGCAGCCTCAGGGTCGAGATGTGTGAGCTCTGCAGCCCCCTATGGGCAGTGCCTGAGAGCAGCTGCCCTACTTGCCCCACCCAAGCCCCAAAGGGTCCGGTCCAAAGCGTGGCCGCTGATTCGGGAGCTGAGCTCCTTCTCTAGACCTGCTGGGATTCCGGGGTTCTAGGCTGGATGGGTCTTAGGGCTGCATGAGAGCCGACTAGAGAGGCCCACGGCGAGGGTGGGGCGAGCGTGGGCTAGGCTGGGGTTGGCCCAGCAGCCCCCCGCAGAGGGAAGGTGGGTGGAGGAGGGAGGCGGGTCGGGTCGAGGGGCGGTGGAGGGGCGTGTCTCAGCGCTGGCTCGGCCCCTTCCTCTAAGCCTTTCTCCTCCCCCGCGCTTCCCTCCTCGCCGCCCCCTCCTCCTCCTCCTCCTATTTCTTCCCTCCCCTCCCCAGAGCGCACTCATTGCGCCCCCCCGGGCCCGGGCTGACTGCGCGCGCCATCCCGAGCCTGGACTCGCCGCCCGGGGCTTCTTTGTGCGGCGCGGCCGGAAAGACTAGAAGAAGGGCGACGGTCCGAGCTCTCCCAGCCGCCGCAGCCCCCGGCCCGAGCACGGCCGCGCGCTCGGGGCGTTGATGCCGGCTCTCCGTGTCTCCTAGCAGCATGGCGGACTACCTGATCAGCGGCGGCACCGGCTACGTGCCCGAGGACGGGCTCACGGCGCAGCAACTCTTCGCCATCGCCGACGGCCTCACCTACAAGTAAGTCCGCGCGCGCCGAGGGCCTCGGAGCCGGCGTGCTCGCGTCCCGTTTCCCTCCCCCCCCCCAGCGGACCTCCCCTCCGCGCCGCCGCAGAGCCGACCCCCGCCCCCACCTGCCCCTGCAGCCTCGCGGTTCCCTCCCTCGCGCGGGGGTCCTCGCGCCGCCGTCCGCTAGCTGCCCGGTGGCGCGGGGGCTTGGGCACGGCAGAGGAGGGGCGCGTCGAGCGGCAGCCCCGCAGACATGGGTCTCCCGCCCCTCCCCGGCCACCCTCCCTCCCCGCTTGTTGCCACCCGGGTCAGCAGATATTTATGCACCCCACCTACTGTGTGCCAGCGAGGTGGTCGGTCTGCCATATGGTGCAGATACACAGGTGGCAGCGAGTCTGCAGGCCTGAGGGCTTCTGGAGAACCCGGAGAACCCTGCGCTGCCCCGAGGGCCGGAAGGGATGCCATCCTTTTCCTCCCCTTGTGGGTTTCTTGGGTAGTCTTGTGGAAGGGACAATGGTAGTTACTGAGAGCTCTCCTCTTGAACCCTCTGCTCTCCGGGTGTCGCTCTCCCTGGATATTCAGGCCCCGAGCCCCTGCCGTGGGCATTTGCTGGTGGTAGAAGGGCCCCTGGAGCCCATCTGAGAGCGGTTCCGCTAATTGTCATCCCGAAGAGGGTCTACAGGCGCAATCCGCCTCCCTGTCCTCTTCTACTTGTACCGGTTGCTTCAGTAGCCCCACAGGTTGGCACTGGTGCTTACTTTGGTGTGAACAGTTTTGTCCTCAAGTTTCCCTTGACCATCTCTGCCGGGTATTTGGGGGTGTGGGGGAAGGGAGTAGCTTCTTCTAGGTCTGCGGCTCTTTTTTTGTTCCCCAGGCCCAATTCCGGCTGCCTGGCTGGCTGCGGGCCTGGCACTAGCCCTGGATCCTGGCTGCAGGGCCGGGCACATGCCAAACAGAAGAATTGGAGACTGGGGCCGAAGTCACTCACAAGCCAAGCCGTCTCCTCTTCTCTCACCCTTCTGCCTATCCAGTCCCCTCTTCTGCCCGGTAGTCCTGGTGAACACCAGAACTTTATTTTCCTAATTGGGATGGGGTTAAGTGACGGTCTCAGCTCATCAGCATGGTGCAGGACCTTCATTTGGTGCAATGGGAAGAAGGGTCAGCTCTTGGGGACATTCTTGGATCTGCCACTTATGACCCTTGGGGAAAATGGGCTTTAATTCATACTTAGTACAACGGGGGAATTGGACTAAGATTTTTAATATCCCTTTCTGATTCTGTCACTCAGTTCCAGTAGGGAGTGTTAAGTGCTGGAAATTGAGTCCTGTTGTCAACTGGTATGGTGGATAGCATACTGAGGTCAGGACTACCTGGGTTCACACCCTTAATAGCTATGGGACTTAAAATAAGAGGGATAGACTTTTCTCAAATGTCCCACCCATTTCAGTCTGAGTTCTGGAAGGATGAGATAGACCTGAATTGAGAGGTCAGAGTGGAAAATCTTTATTTTAGGGTTTTTTCCCTTCCCAAGATGCTGAAGAAATTTAAAGTTTCCCTTTTGTTATTTAACTCCCTGCTTATCCTATGTCTTTATTGAAAATAACCAGAACTAAGACTAAAGTTGATACTCCAGAAGACAGCCTGCAAAAAGAATGCAGGAGGCGGGATGCCATCACTGCTGAGAATGGTTGGGGTGGGGGACCAGATTAGGGGCAGATGGAGGAAGCCCACCAGATTCTAAAATTCCAGCTTGCCAGCTTCCTTCTCAGGACCTGAAAGCCTGAATTTGCAGGAGCTGTAGGCCAGGTGACTGTGGAAAGGGTGCCTGTTTCTTCCTTCTGTAGTCTGATGTGGCACCTCTCCTACGTGGCTCTAGTTGGGCCACTTTGCCTAGCACTGTGGGGAGTGGCTCCGGGGGTTTGCTTTTGGGTGTGTCTGGCAGACTGTATTCTTGTTAAGTTTATACAGCCTTGGGCCCTGGGGCTACATGGCTTGGTAGCTATGCTCTTTCTAATTTAATAAATAACACTCTTTGGGGCAAATTATTCCTTCCCTTCAATCCCTAAGCCTTTGCGCTCTGCTTGCTGCCCCAAGTTTCCTGAACCATCTCCAACAAGGTCCCAACTGAAATGGTCTCCAGTTTTCCTCATGTTCTTTCTAACACACAAAACTCCTTGACTAGATCCTATTCTGATTACTACATTTCCTTGCGACTGAAAGCATTTCTATGTTCCATTTCAATGACATTGATTAAACCCCATTGATTAGGGTCCCCATACTACCCACTCAGCCTATAAATAACTCAAGGCTGCTGCTCTGTTGGGAGTGATAGGGAGCTTTAGTTTCCGTCATCCACTCAGGGACTTTCCCACACAAGTGAAATCATAGATTTAGACCCCAAAATTATATTTATTGACTTAGACCTAGAGGATTCATAAGTTATTTTCAAATAAGTTCTTTGGGTTTCCCTCCCTCCCAGGTTGTATGGGAGGAAAAAACCAAGGATGGTACCATCTATAGGTGGCAGCATGGGATGGTTTTCGTGCACTGGCTACCCCGTGGCATTCCACACAGCATCCTTCTGCATCTAATAGGAATTCTGTAAATTCAATTGACTGGGAAGCAAACAATAGATTTTTATTGACCCCTGACAGTCTGGAATCACCAAGCATTTATTAAGCATCTAAAAAGGGAAACCATTTTGAATCTCACTAATAGTTGGAGTTGATATTCCCTGCAGACAGGGACAGTGACTGCTGCCAGTCACAATTGCCACCTCACCTTAGTAGTTCTTGACATCCGCTCTCTGGGCATGGGTCATAAGGGATGGTGGAGAGAGGGGTCCAGAAGGCATCATTTTTGTTTTGTTTACCTTAGTAATATTAAGGATGACTTTTCATTTGAAAGGACTTTTTTTCCTTCTTCCCTCCATTCCTCACTTAGTAATCAGTTTATCTGTATCTCAACAGTGATTTCCTGATCCTGCCAGGATTCATAGACTTCACAGCTGATGAAGTGGTAAGTGACTCTTTCTTTGTGGGTTTACAGTTTTGTTTTTGGTGTAAGAGTAGGAGACACTTAAGAGCTTCCCCACTTGGGTTCTTTTCCAAAGGGAAAGGGGTGCTCTCATCTTTATGCTAAAGCTCAGGTCTCCTGAGGACTCCATCATCTTGCCAGGACATCATCTACCCTGCGTGGGGGGTATTTTTGCCTTTGGTTTTAAAGGCTTTCATCTTTCCCTGCTTCCCAGACTTCCCCTAATCCCTGGCATTCAGCCTATTGGACCTTCCTGGCTCCCTGAACCAGTTTGGCTCCCTACATGCAGAGAGATCTACTTACTTATACCCTCATTACCTGTTCTTCTTCTGCAATGTCATCATGTCTGGGTGGCTGCCCCTGGCCTTGATATCTTTTTTGTCATGCTATCCCAAGTCTTGATGAATTCCAGAGCATGAGAGTGCATTTTTTCCCCCCAGAGTTTATTTACAAGGAAAAAGAATATACAATTCAGATATAGTATACTGAGGTAAGATAATTAGGTAGGAGCAATGTGCTATAGGCTAGAGAACTAGTTCTGAAGTAAGCTCTTCATTTGAAGCTAACTAATTAGATGCATTGATTGGAAACTCTACCATTCCTCACTAAATGGTATTTGAGTTACTCTGTTCTCACTGCAACTCCCCAACCTCCTGTTCTTCAAGAGAAATATCTCTTCATCCCTACAATATGGAGAAAAGAGTGCTAGATTTGTAATCCAAAGATTTAGGTTCAGTCTTGGCCTTCAAAGTTTGGCTCATTGACCATAGGAAGGATAATCTCTTGTCCTGAATTTCTTTCATCTGTAGAATAATGGTAGTAAGCCAGATTTCCTTAAATCCTGTGATAGAAGTCATTTTGCAATGATCAGTCCTACTTGGGCTCCTTTGATTGAATTTATTAAAATTTACTAAAACCTTCCCTTGATTGAACTCATTAGACCCTTCCAAGCCCAAATTGGTTCTTAAGCCTATTAGGAAATTTTGATTGAGTGATAAGGTATTTGGTGACTGTCCTTTCTTTCTCTTATACACAAGTCAATTAGACACATAAGATTGTCAGTCACCCACAGTTACTCAAGACAGGAGTCCACATCTAACACTATATCTCATACTTAGTAAATACTTATTGTGGGATTGAATGATTTCATTATCCTGGTGAGCTGATGAGGAAGCCTGAAGAGATTAGGTTTACTCAATCAGATCCCACCTATTGGGTATATAAATATTAGATGTGTAAATTTCCTTGGAATGATTGAAGGGGAAATAGAGATATAACTCAGGATGGTATTGGTGAGACCTCCCAAAGCAGAGATAATGCCTTCTGTCTCTGCTCTTCAAGAGGGGGATAAGTTGGAATTGGGAGCCTTGTTGTTATTGGCCATTAGTTTTAGTCAGACTCTTCCTGATCCCATTGGGGGTTTTCTTGGCCCACATATTGGAGTGCTTTGCCATTTCCTTCTCCATCTTTTTTTACGGATGAGTAAACTGAGGCCAGCAGGGTTAAATGACTTTGCTCAGGATCACTGTGAGATCCTTAGCATTGGGAAGTCTTAGTGAAGAAATTTCATCCCTCCTACTAGTACCTATCAGCAGCTCCTCATATGGGGACAGTTAAGTGACCTGAGCAGAGTCAACGAGCCATGTGTCAGAGTCAAGATTTCACCTTGGGTCTCCCTGACTCCAGGAAGCCAGCCCTAATTTTATGTAGGGGATATTTTGTGTAGAGCGTGGTAAACACTTTACTCCAAGAAGCAAAAAAGGTATCCTTCTCAATTCTGTACTTCAGTGGAACTATAATCTCATTGATAAGATTACCTCTTCCAGTGATAGTCTGAGCCATTCTTGCCTGCCCATGGGGTATAGCTGCCATAACTTTACCACAGGAGCTTTCCTTAAAATGCTGGGACTCTTTTCCAGTTTATTTTTTGTCGGTAGAATACTTGTTACTTAGCCCTTGATTTTTGATGTGTGACTGACCCCATCTCTTCAGGCCTGCAATTCTTTGATGACAACTTTTATGCTATTTCCTTTTTAAACTTTTTATTTATTTATTTTTGATTAAAGTTTTTTATTTTTTTTTTTTTATTTTTTTTTTTGCTTTTAAGTGACTTGGCCAGGGTCACACAGCTAGGGAATGTTAAGTGTCTGAGACCAGATTTGAACTCAGGTCCTTCTGACTTCAGGGCTGGTGCTAAGCTTTTTATTTTCAAACATACCTAGATAATTTTCAACATTTACCTTTGTAAAGCCTTTTTCCCTTTTCCTTTCCCCACCCTTTCCCCTAGACAGCAAGTAATCCAGTAAGTTAAACATGTACAATTATTTTTATACATGTTTCCACAACTATCATAAGAAAAATCAGATCAAAAAGGGAAAAAGAGAAAACAAAATGCAAGCACACAATAAAAAAGGTGAAAATACTATGTTGTGATCACACTTGGTTCTCACAGTCCTCTCTGGATTCCGATGTATTCCCTTCATCACAAAACCATTGGAACTGTGTGCCATTCCTAGAACATAGTGTGTGATTTATTCAAAAGCAGCTTTAAGGGACAGGGATATTTGGGGCAGTAGGTGGCCCGGTAGGTAGAGTGCCAAGCCTGGAGTTCCCTAGTTTAAATATGACTTCAGACACTGTGACTCTGGGCTTAACCCTGTTTGCCTCAGTTTCCTCCTCTGTAAAAAGAGCTGGAGAAGGAATGGCAAACCCTCCAGTATCCCTGCCAAGGAAGCCCAATGGGGTCAGCAGGTCAGACAGGACAATTTCAGGATGCGTCACCCCCCTCTGTCCCCAGAGACAGCTCCCTGGGCTGGTGGCCACTTGCCATGTATTTGGTACTGTGGAGAAGGAAGTGTGAGGGCCCTTGATTTCCTTTCAAACATCCCCCTCTTGTTCTTGCCCCTCGCCCCGCCTCCCCTCCAAACCTGCTGCTTCTGCCTCCAGGATTTGACTTCGGCTCTAACTCGCAAAATCACTTTGAAGACACCATTGATCTCGTCTCCTATGGACACTGTAACTGAAGCCGATATGGCCATCGCAATGGCTGTGAGTGGACCTAGGGAGTGGGGAAGGGGGCTGGAGGCTCCGCGCCGGGTTGGGGAGAATTGGGGAGTTGCCTGGTGCTGCGGGGAGGACCGCCTGTGGGGGCTGACTCTTGCCTGTTCCTTGCAGCTGATGGGCGGTATTGGTTTCATCCACCATAACTGCACCCCTGAGTTCCAGGCCAACGAGGTGCGCAAGGTCAAGGTGAGTAGCACTCTGGATCGACCCTCGCCCAGCACCAAGAGGCGGCATCCCCGCGTGTTTGACTAGACTGAGCCCCACAGGGACCAGGCTGCTCTGGCCTTCTGCTTAGCAAGGGCGACAGAGCCGGGCACCCCTTGGCGCTCTGTAGACAGGGTGCCCTCACCTCACCTTGCTTCCAGCCTCACTCCTAGCTTCCTTCTCTCTCTCCTCAGAAATTTGAGCAGGGCTTTATCACGGATCCCGTGGTTTTGAGCCCCTCCCACACAGTGGGGGACGTTCTGGAGGCCAAGGTGCGGCACGGCTTCTCAGGCATCCCCATCACTGAGACGGGCACCATGGGCAGCAAGCTGGTGGGCATCGTTACTTCCCGCGACATCGACTTCCTGGCCGAGAAGGACCATGCCACCTCGCTCAGTGAGGTACGCCTGGGGCAGAGCTGGTGCTGGCTCCCTGATGTGAAGCTCTGCCTGCTGGTGCCCACTAATGCCCGCTCTGCTCCCTCCCCAACAGGTGATGACGAGTCGCAATGATCTGGTGGTGGCGCCGGCGGGTGTGACCCTGAAGGAGGCCAACGAGATCCTGCAGCGCAGCAAGAAAGGTACTGGTCCTCCTCCCCTGCCCCAGGCCCTGGCTGCCCTTGCTGTGCCCATGAGATCAGAATGCCCTCTACTCTAGCAGGAACACTAGTAGCAAGGGGGAGGGCGTCTGACTCAAAGTGAAAAGCTTTCTAGACTTAGCCCACATTCTGAAATGAATTTTTATCTCCTTGCCTCATGCCATCTACATTTCCCCCTGTATCCTTTCCTTGCTTGATTCTAGAAAGCCATCCCTCACAACAGAATTTTTTGTGGTTGGGGTTAAGTGACTTGCTCAGGGTCACACAGCTAATAAGTTTCTACTAATATATATATAAACTAATAACACTTACACTTGCATAAGATCAGAAGGGAGTTTCTGTTCACATTGTTGCAGTTGTTGTGTACCTTATTTTCCTTAATTTGCATCCCTTTATTTAAGTCTTTGGAGCACCTCTGCTGTATTTCTTTGAGTACATTAGTATTCATTTCCCAGTCAGTGGACTTCAGGTTAACAGATCAGTCATCCTGGTTTCATGGGCCTGGCCTGGCCATGGACCACTTGAGGGCTTGCGGGGGGAGGGGCTTGGCCGGGGATCCAGAACGAATATTTCCTCTAGAAGTGCGATGACCCAGACCTAGGCTGGGACTTCAGATTCGCTCCCCACTTGCCCCCAGAATGGGTCTGCCCAAGAGCAGAGGCTCCTTGTTTGTTCTGTGCCCGAGAAGGCGCCCCCAAACAAAACTTTCCGGACTGAAGTGTGGGGTCTGATCAGTCTTTGCCCCCTTTCCATGCTAGGAAAGCTGCCTATTGTTAATGACAGTGATGAATTGGTCGCCATCATTGCCCGGACCGACCTGAAGAAGAACCGCGATTACCCCCTGGCCTCCAAAGATGCCCACAAGCAGTTGCTCTGTGGAGCCGCCGTGGGCACCCGGGAGGACGACAAATACCGACTGGACTTGCTTATCCAGGCAGGGGCCGACGTCATTGTGCTGGTGAGAGCCTTGGAGGGGGGCACGTTCTGGGGGAGGGACTGAGAGGGAAAGGAACCTTTCAGGGCTCGGGGCTCCCCTGCCCCAGGTCTGCTGAGGACCTGAGACCCCCATTTATACCTTTTCCCAGGACTCATCTCAAGGGAATTCGGTATATCAGATTGCTATGGTGCACTACATTAAGCATAAGTACCCCCAACTGCAGGTGATTGGTGGGAATGGTGAGTCTGGGGTCCCCCTTTTCCTTATGGTTTCCTTCCTCTCTTCCTTCCCATTACCATGGCCTCAGGAATGGGGTGGGGGGAGTCACTGTCCGGTTGGTGGGGTGCTTCTCGTGGGTAGGGGGTGTCTTCGTTATTTTCATTATGGGCTAGCCTATCAGTTCATTTTTCTGTGCCCTTGGCCCACAGTGGTGACCGCAGCACAGGCCAAGAACCTGATCGATGCAGGCGTGGATGGGCTTCGAGTGGGCATGGGCTGTGGCTCCATCTGTATCACCCAGGAAGGTGAGTGTCACCCTCCCACAGCACGCTCCTGGCAGCATTGGGTACCAGGGACCCTGCAGATTTGTTACTAGGGTTTTGTTTTTGTTTGTTTGTTTTTTAAACCAAGATTGGGCAATACAATGCATGTTAAGAGAGAAAGTTAAAATTAAAAATTTTGAAAATCACTGGTTCCGAGTTAGAAGAACTCAGGTCCCAGTCTCAGCTCTGATGCTTAGGATCTATGTGGCCTTGGACAAGTTACCTCTGGCTCTGATTCCACATTTGTAAGATGGGGTGATATTTAGTGTGCTTAAGATCTCTGAGGTCTCTGTTCTGAGATCTCAAGCCCATCGAAGCATCTGGCAGCTTGGAAACCACTGTAGGTCGTCTTCCCTGGAGAATTTCTCAAACCTTTGAATTGGGTGCTGTGGACCACTTTCTAAATCTGTGGGGCTGGGGCTGAGGTCTTAGTCACTTTCCTCCTTACTCCCCTACCAGTGCTTGCTACCTGTGGAAGAGACCTTAGAGGCTCATTCCCTCATTTTGCAGCTTAGTAAACTGAGTCACAGGAATTCAGTGACTTGTTCAGGCTGTACAAGAACTCAGGTCGTAGCATTTGCCAAGCAGAAGTGGACAGATGGGAGGACTTGGGATCCCACCAAATTTGCATGAGACACTTCTGTGCCTCGATTTTTCCTTCTCTAAAGTGGGCATGATAATAACATCCAATGAATTAACAGGTAGAAGACACCCTGTTGTAAGCCATAAAGCCACAGGTGCTCCTAGGAATAAGTTTTTGTTACTAGAACCAGTGGTTGAGCTGGCTGGGTCTGGGTCGTTCCCCCATCTAGAGCCTGAGAGCTCTCTTCCCCCAACTTCCTTGCTTTGGTGACAAATAATAGCCAGCATTTGTAGCGTGCTTTAAGGTTGGCAGAGATCTTTGTATGGGCTAACTCCTGTGAGGTAGGTGCAGTCTCTGACCCCATCTGTACAATGCTGGGACCTCCCAGCAGTCTCACGGGCTTGCCCACTAGCCGCTTCTCACGTCTCACATTCTTTCTCTTGGCAGTGATGGCGTGTGGCCGGCCTCAGGGTACCGCTGTGTACAAGGTGGCAGAATATGCCCGTCGCTTTGGAGTCCCTGTCATTGCCGATGGCGGCATTCAGACAGTAGGGCATGTGGTCAAGGCCTTGGCCCTTGGAGCCTCTACAGGTGACTGGCAGGGCTTGGGAGCTGGCTGCTTCGTCTGTTGGTAATGGGAGGTGAAGGGGGGCACCGGTGGGTGGGTGGGCCAGAGGGACGCCAGCATCCAGGAGCTGGTCGGCCGACCCTCACACCTCACTTTCACAGTGATGATGGGCTCCCTGCTGGCAGCGACCACAGAAGCCCCCGGTGAGTACTTCTTCTCTGACGGGGTACGGCTCAAGAAGTACCGTGGCATGGGCTCCCTGGACGCCATGGAAAAGAGCAGTAGCAGCCAGAAGAGATATTTCAGGTGGGTGCCCCCCTCCCCAGCATCTCCACTCCCTTCCCTCAGACAGACCGCATGGCCCCCAGGTTCTGAGCCGGGGGCCGTCCCTGGTAATGGGGAGGAGGTGTCCCGGGCTGCCTCTGATGCGGGGGTCTTTGCCTCTGACTGCTCGGGAGGTGGAAGGCAGGGAGGGGTTTCTGAGCTCTCTTCTCTGCCCCAAGCAGTGAGGGGGACAAGGTGAAGGTCGCACAGGGTGTCTCAGGCTCCATTCAAGACAAAGGCTCCATCCAGAAGTTTGTGCCCTACCTCATCGCTGGCATCCAGCACGGCTGCCAGGATATCGGTGCCCGGAGTCTCTCTGTCCTGCGGTCAGTACTGCTTGCGGGGGGTGGGGAGGTCGGCGAGGGTGGCCTTTCCTGTCCCTGTTTGTCACCTTGCCCTTCCTTCCCCAGATCCATGATGTATTCTGGAGAGCTCAAGTTTGAGAAGCGGACGATGTCAGCTCAGATCGAAGGCGGCGTCCACGGCCTCCATTCGTAAGTGTGGGGTTCTCCTCCTAGCCTAACGATCACGGGGCTCGATCAGGATATTGAGGAGGAGCAGGCCGACCCCAGGGTTGAAGCTTAGGCTGCTTAGTCCCAAGGCCTCTGCTTTCCTTTCTTACCCCAAGCCTGGCCCAGGCGAGTCCTCAGGTTGGCTCCATCAGCTCCAGGAAGCTCCCACCCACCTGTGGGATCCCCCCTGAACCAGATTTCTGCTCCCCTTCCCTTCCCCCTTTGGCATAGGAATGGTAGGTAGCTGTACCTGGAGGTGGCTCAGCCTCAGGGGCTTGGTGGCTGGCGGCAGGAGCGCTGGGGCTGCTGTGGGCTGATGGTGCTGGGCTCTTGCTGGTGGTGGAGCCTCGATTGCCAAGGGGCTTTTGGTCGGGGCACTGCATTGACTCAGGGTGACTAGAGAGGAGTTTTGGTGTTGGGAGGGGTGAGGGTGGCGCCCACAGTGGGGAGATTGCCAGCTGGCAGCGGGATGGGGCGTGTGGCCCTGGCACTTGCTGGTCTGGGGGTAGCTAGGGGTCCTGCCTTCCCTGGCACCAGGCGGGCATCTAACCTGTGTCTCTTTCTGCCCTGCCCTCCCGTAGCTATACCTTTCTGCCATGTAAGTAACTGCGAAGCCCGGGGCCCAGAGTAGAGTAGAGTAGAAAAATTAGCCTGGGCCAGGGTGGCGGGGGGGTGTGGTGGGAGTGGGCTGGGTAGGCCTTGGGCTACCACCACAGTGCCCGCGAGCCCGTCCTCTGCTTGGCCACCTCCACCACCAGAACCAGGTGGGCAGGTGGAAACTGTCACGGTGCCCCTCGTCCAGGCTGGACCACGGAGCGTTCCTTGCCCGGAGCTTGCAGACACGCCAGCTGGGCCCTGGGAGCCTGTAGCCCCTCTCCTTGAGCCGGGGAGGTCGAGGGACGCAGCTTGTGAGGGGTTCTCCTGGGCTGGTAGGGGAGGAGGGCCAGGGCCGTGCCCGGGGAAGGCTGTTGGACTTGGGTGCAGTCTTGGCTTCTGATCTGGCTCTGCCGTCAGCTCCTGGAGCCGCTTAGCACGAGTTCTCCCCTGTGTAAAACGAAGGGGGTTGGCTTGGGTGAGCCAAGATGCCGTCCCATTACAACCAGTCCTCCCAGACCAGCCCCACGGGCACGTGCCAGGGCTGTGTTCAGTCCAGGATCCAGCGTGGGCACTTGCCCTGCCTTGTGGGGCGCTCAGCCTGGAGGGGAAAACAACGGGGGTCCCCCATCTGGGAGGGACCCAGGCGCTTTCTCGTCCAGCCCACTCATTTTACAGATGGGGAAACTGAGTCCCCTAGAGATTTAAATGGCTTGTCCAAATGCAGGCAGGTAGCAAGCCCCCGAGTGGGGCACTAGTGTTCTCCTGTGCCAGTCACAGGCAGTGCAGGTGGGGGGACACGGAGCTCTCCTGACCCCTCTGTGGGGGAGGGTGCAGCGGCTTCAGCCCCCATGCCCCCGTGTTTGGGGGCTGTGCTGGCAGGAGTGGGCCAGGGTTGCCAAGGAAACGGCCAGGCGCTGACTAACGGCCTTCTCTCCCTTCTCTCCCAGTTACGAGAAGCGGCTGTACTGAAGACGGCGCTGGTGGCCGAGGAGGGGGGGGGAGGCCCCCGGGGGGCTCCCTCAGGCTCCGCCTCCCTCCGGAACTGAGCAGCCCCCATGGATTTGCACTACGTACGGGTTCCCAGATCCTCGCCCTCACGGGAGGGGAGCCGGGAGCTGGAGTTGGCCCCTTGGGAGGCCGTGGTCTCCCCTCTCCCCTCCCCCTCCCCCTCCCCCAGCCAGGACTGCTCTCCCAGAGGCCCAGAGAGCCCCCGGCCTTGTCCTCCCAGGAGCAGCTCACTCAGGCCCCTGTGCGCCCCCGGGCTGGCGCCGCCTCAGGTCTCCCACCGAGCCCTGCTCCTCTTCTCCAGTCGGGGGCGGCCGAGAGGCCGGCGGGCCGGAGTGGCCCGGGGAAGGCCCGACCCCAGAACTCCCAGCTTCTTCCCTGTAGGGTGCTTCCCAGCCCCGGGTCCCACAGCGAATGGTGCTCTCCTCGGCCCCCTCTCCCCTCCCCACCTGTCCAGCTGCGGTCCACTTCTCAGACTGGGGCTGTCGGGGGTCTCCAGCAAGGAAACTTGGCTCCTCCTACGCCCCCCTTTCCCCACCAGCCAGAGGGAGGTCTCTGCCCCCTTCCCCTGGTCCCTCAAGCTGCCCACAGGGACTTGGTCTTAAGTCTGCCCTCCCCGGCGCCGATGGGGAGCAGAGGCTGCGGAGGGGGAAGAACCCGTTCCATCTCACTTCCGTGCTGCTCCAGCCCATAGCCCCCTGTCCCCGGTCACGGCTGAAGGCTTTAACTTTGCACACTTTGGGGCCACGGTTGTGTTGTTGTGTATTAAATAAGCTGAATAAAGCAAGCGGGTCTCCAAGGAGTTAGCTGTCCTGCTCTGTCCCTAGTCCCGCCGGGGCCTGCCGCAGGCCGCCTTCCTGCTGTGGGCCCCTCACCCCGGACAGCCTGGTGCTGCCGGCCCTCCCCGGAGCCGGGGTTCTTACTCCCCTAACAGAGTGGGCGCTCAAACGGCCCCTGCCGTGTTGTAGTCAGTCATGGAGATGTGGGGGTCACAGCTGCAGAGGCCGGCAGCTGGGAGCCACCTTAGAGACCATGGACTCTCCCATAGGCATAGGCGGGATCTGTCCAGGAGCACTGGCCCGGGCCCAGTGGAGGGAGAGGGTGCCCCCTGTGCTGACTTCCTGGCCCGGACACCTGCAGGCGTGGGACGCAGGGTGGGGAGTTTAATTCAGGAGCCATGGGAGGTCATCTGGGCCCAAGCCCCCACGGTTGGTTAGTGGCAGGGCATTGGCTGCCCAGCTCCCACAGACTTTGGGTGGGCAGCTGGCCGGCTCCTCCCGAGGCAGGAGTGGGGATATGGCAAAGGGAAAGCCAAGCCCTGGAGGGCTATGAGACTAACAATCCACACACACACACACACACATTTGTTAACAATTTCTTTCATTGCTACTGCATGTAAGACTTGCATACTCCCACACATTCAAATGTTTGATTTACACTGACATAAGTAGACAAACCATTCTTCTGGGATGCCAAGTGGGCAGCGTGGCAATGGGCACCTCTCTGTAGTTATTGGTACGGGAAGTACTGGGTTTGGAGTGGGGCAGAGCTGCGTTCCTGGCTATGAGGGGGCAAACGCTGATCCCTGGCTTATTCTCAATGTAGGGATGAGAACACCCGCAGTCTCTTGGGTGTTCTAGGGGGTGTCTGTCTACCTTAGAAGAGGATCTCTGCCGGTCACCTTTCAGGAAATCCTGTCTTAAACGTTATTGGGTGTAACAGCCAGGGCTAGTCATGAAGACCCGAGTTCAAATCCAGCCTCAGTGGTTGACACTGGCTCTGGACAAGTCAGAGTTAACCCTCTTGGCCCCCATTTCCTCATCTATAAAATGAGCTGGAGAAGGGCCAGCATCTGCCAAGAAAACCCCAAGTGAATCTAACACGTTCTATTGGATTTCTATTTTGATAAATGCTTCCCAGTTACATTTTGGAGGGACCACTTGTGACCTTACAGCCAGGAAGATTTGACTTACCTGTGACCCTGCTCCAAGTCATTTCATCTCAAACTACAGAAAGTGTCAGCATAAATATTCACTACATCAGGGAAGTTCCAGTCCCTATCCCCAACTAAAATCTGCCTCATGTTTTTAAATGCACAGAATACATAGGATTACAAAGGAAAAAAATTATCTTGGAATCGTTTTCAAAATGGCTTTAAAAAAGGGTAGACACAATGGATAGAGCACTGAGTTCAAATTCAGCCTCAGAAGTTACCCGAGTAGCCCTGGGCAAGTCTTAACTCCAATTACATCCCCCAAAAGTTCATGGAACTCAGGTCTCGCAGACTCAGAATCACACTGGGCGATAGTGGAAGACAGCCAGAATTGGCTCACAAAACCCATCTTGCTCCGGTGCCATCCTGGGCCCCCTCCTCGATCGCCGTCCCAGTGGCCTACCGCCTGGCTTTGGAAGATGGCGTCTCGAGACTGCCAGGCCCAGCCTGGAGCAGAGCAGCGTCAGACATGGGTCCATTTGTGGTGGTGGGAGCCGGGATGTGGAACTGGCAGCAGAGGGGAGAGCTTCCAGCCTTAGTCATGTCGGCTCTGGACTGCAGCTTCGGCTTGCAAAATGGGAATGAAATTCTCTTCTAGCTCCAAGGCTCTGTAGGCTCCTAGAAATGAGGCTTTTTTAAAAACTTGAGCTCCTGCTCAAGCCCCAAGAAGGCCATTCATGTGGCCCAAGGGCTTTCACAACTCTTTCTTAATTGTCACTGTTGCCTAATTGTACTTGAGGCTTCTGAACAACCATCCTAGTCTCCTTGTTTTGTGCCAGAGATAGATTAAACCAATCTGCCATTACCTGCTTCCTTTTTGGGGAAACTCCTGTTAACAGCTGGCTGCCTGAGAGTACCTGCTTCTTTCCCCCCTTAATGGTATCTGCCACACAGACCGGGGAAAATAAAGCTTTTTAGGTATTTTCTACGAGGGAAGAGAGGATGTACAAACTGAGAAATAACCCACCTGGGTAAGGCAATTAGAAATCCAAATAAAAGAAAACGGCCTCATCTTTGCTGGATGCAACTTAATTTCTCCGCTTTTCCATCCAGCTTCCTCCCCAGAACACTCTTCACCAATCTGGGGATCGCCCTTTCACCAATTGTCCCATCCCAAGATCCCTCTAGGCCAATCAGGAAGCCCCACAATTCCATTGCCATTCCTAGATAATCACTAAGAGCCCCGGTCTCAAGGGAAAGACCTGCTCCCCTTGTCTCAGAAGTACAAGGATAAGTCCCTCGGCGCATACACGGTGGGCACAATGCCAGCCCATTCCAAGCCCTGTAGCAATGGAAGTCTGGGCCAGGTCTGGCCCACAGGGCAGGGACTCAAGAGGGCAGTGCCATTAGGAAGAGCTAGCCTTGTGTTCAATCAGGATGTGGCTGGCTATATAGATGAATAAGGTCAGAGCCTGCCCCCTGCAGGGAAGCATCCTTAGAACATCCCACTGGGGACTGAGTATGGATTATAGGCTGTATGTACTCAATAGGAATTGAGTATGGGATTATATATGGATTAATTGGGATGTTGTTAGATCTGCAGAGAACTAAGTGTTTGAGTGTGGATGGGGATATAATTGTGTTTCTTAGTGTTATACCTTTCTTCCACTATCTCTGTACACAAACCTGAGTATGAGGAGATGTTTGGGCAGCATGAGACAGACTGATAAGGATTATATCTGGTGAATATATTTCCAAGTAGCAAAAATCTATTTCCCCCCCTTCCTTTCTCCCTCCCCTCTTAAATGAAAAAAGAAAAAATCCTTATAATCAAAGTCAAATACAATAATCTGCCTCATTGGCCATGTCCAAAAATGATCACCTCAAACTTAATCAAGTCCCAAGAGCACAGCTTATTTCTGTTCTCTCCCCACCCCTATTACATGTAAAACAAGGGGTTCCTTCTTTTTTTTAAATTAGCTTTTTATTTGCAAAACACATGTATGGGTAATTCTTCAACACTGACCCTTACAAAGTTCTCTGTTACAAATTTCCCACCCCCCAATCCCCACCCTTCCCCTAGATGGCAGGAAATCCACTACATGTTAATTATGTTAAAATACTTGACAAATCGAATGTATGTAAACATATTTCTTTTTCTTTTTTTAATAGGCTTTTTTTATTAAAACTTTTTATTTGCATAACATGTATGGGTAGTTCCTCAGCATTGATCTTTACAAAGCTTTCCATTACAAATTTTACCCCCAGTCCCCTCCCCTCCCCTAGATGGCAGGAAGTCCACTACATGTTAATAATGTTGAAATGCTTGACAAGTTATGCAAGAAAAATCCTATCTACAAGAAAAAAAGAAAAAATCAGAGAAAGGCAACACAATGCAAGCAAATATCAATAGAGATCATGAAAATGTTATGTTGTGGTCCATATTTCATATCCCTCTCTCTGGGTGTATATGGCTTTCTTCAGTGAACAATTGGAACTGGTTTGAAACATTTCATTACTGAAGAGAGCCATGTCCATCAGAATTGATCATCATATAGTTTTGTTGTTGCCGTGTATAATGATCTCCTGGTTCTGCTCGTTTCACTCAGGATCAGTTCATGCAAGTCCCTCCAGGCCTCTCTGAAATCGTCCTGCTGATCGTTTCTTACAGAGCAATAATATTCCATAACATTCATATACCATAATTTATTCAGCCATTCTCCAACTGATGGGCATCCATTCAGTTTCCAGTTTCTAGCCACTACAAAAAGGGCTGCCACAAACATTCTTGCACATGTGGGGCCCTTTCCTTCCTTTAAGGTCTCTTTGGGATATAGGCCCAGTAGAAACACTGCTGGGTCAAAGGGTATGCACAGTTTGACAACTTTTTGAGCATAGCTCCAAACTGCTCTCCAGAATGGTTGGATCCGTTCACAGTTCCACCAACAATGTATTAGTGTCCCAGTTTTCCCACATCCCCTCCAACATTCATCATTATCTTTTCCTGTCATTTTAGCCAATCTGACAGGTGTGTAGTGGTACCTTAGGGTTGTCTTAATTTGCATTTCTCTGATCAATAGTGATTTGGAGCAACTTTTCATATGACTAGAAATGGTTTTAATTTCATCATCTGAAAATTGTCTGTTCATATCCCTTTGACCACTTATCTATTGAAGAGTGGCTTGAATTCTTATATATATGAGACAATTCTCTATATATTTTAGAAATGAGGCCTTTATTAGAACCATTAAATGTAAAGATGATTTCCCAATTTGTGATTTCTCAATTTGATGCTTCCCTCCTAATCTTGTCTGCATTTTTTATTTGTACAGAAACTTTTTAACTTAATATAATCAAAATTATCTATCTGGGGGCAGCTAAGTGACACAGTGGATAGAGCACTAGCCTTGAAGTCAGGAGATCCTGAGTTCAAATCTGATCTCAGACACTTAACACTTCCTAGCTGTGTGACTCTGGGCAAGTCACTTAACCCCAACTGCCTCAGCAAAAAACAAAAATTATTTTAAAAAAATTATCTATCTGGTGTTCAATGAAGAGTTCCAGATCTTCTTTGGACATAAATTTATTCCATCTCCACAGGTCTGAGAGGTAAACTATCCTCTGTTCCTCTAATTTGCTTACAATATCACTCTTTATATCTAGATCATGAACCCATTTAGATCTTATCTTGGTATGTGGTGTTAGTTGTGGGTCAAGCCCTAATTTCTTCCTCACTAGTTTCCAATTTTCCCAGCAGTTTTTGCCGAATAGTGAGCACTTATCCCAAAAGCTGGGGTCTTTGGGTTTATCAAACACTAAATTGCTAACGTTATTACCTAGCTTGTCCTGATATCCTATTCTATGCCACTGATCGACTGCTCTATTCCTTAGCCAGTACCAAATGGTTTTGATGACCCCTGCTTTATAATATAGTTTTAGATCTGGTACAGCAAGGCCACCTTCATCTGCCTTTTTTTTTTCATTAATTCCCTTGAAATTTTTGACCTTTTTTTCTTCCAAATGAACTTTGCTACTATTTTTTCTAGATCTGTAAAATAATTTCTTGGGAGTTTGATTGGTATGGCACTAAATAAGTAGATTACTTTGGGTAGTATTGTCATTTTTATTATGTTCGCTCTGCCTACCCATAAGCACTTAATGTTTTTCCAACTGACTAGGTCTGACTTTATTTGTGTGGAAAGTGTTCTGTAGTTTAGTTCATATAGTTTCTGACTTTTCCTTGGCAGATAGATTCCCAAATATTTTATACTATCATCCGTTATTTGGAATGGAATTTCTTTTTGTATCTCTTGCTGCTGAACTTTGTTGGTAATATATAAAAATGCTGATGATTTATGTGGATTTATTTTGAATCCTGCAACTTTACTAAAGTTGTGAATTGTTTCTAGTAGTTTTTCAGCTGAGTCTCTAAGGTTCTCTAAATATCATGTATACATATTTCCACACTTATCATTGTTGTGCAAGAAAAATCATATCTACATGAACAAAAAATATCTGAGAAAGGAAACAATGCAAGCAAACATCGATAGAGATCATGGAAATGTTATGTTGTAGTCCACATCTCATATCCAAGGGGTTCCTTCTTGAGCAAAAACTATGATTATTCAAACTAGAATGACAGATTAAGAAACTGAGGACGTATCATAGGCTATCAAAATTGGAAAGAGCCCAAAGTCATTTGGTCTAACCCATGGATGGATTGAAGTTCTTTCTATAAGAAAGACAGAGCATTGGACTTGCTGCCAAATCCAGGATCAAAGGGCCTAAATTATTTTACTTATTTATCAATATTTATTATTTATTTGTTTTTTCCCAATTATGTAAAAACGATTATCTTAAAAAACATTTTTTTT
>JAJPUD010020214.1:0-25110 GCA_023553655.1 Myrmecobius fasciatus
TGCCCCTCTCTTTGTGGGTCCGGCCTGCCTCCCGCCCTGCTCTCACCCTCACCCTTCCCCAGGACTTTCTGTCCAAACGCATATTAAGTGTCTAAAGCCTGCAAAGACAGGGTGGCGGTGATCCTTCGGGCCATATAACGGACCCCAGCAGAGCGCCTGGGTGGGCTCACCCCCTCGGGGGCTCCAGAGGACTTCTCAGCAGAACTCCGCCTTGATGGATGCTGGCTGAGCTGGGTCCCCAGGAGCCCTACGGTTCGGTCAGGAGAAGACGCCGAGTCCCTGGATCAGAGCTCCGTGGCCACATCGCCACGGCTTCAGCCAGCGGAACTGGACCGGCTCCGAAAGGCAGCGCGTCGGGGGTCTGCTCGGCGGGAGTGGCGGAGTCCGGACGGGCAGGACCGGGCGCTTGCACAGGGGGTGACGAGCCTGCCAGCTTGGAAGGTTTGCCCCTCTGTCAGCGTTTCCCCGGGGATGAGCCCAGCGCCGCTGCCCACTGAGCGGCTGCGAAGAGAAGAGCAGGCTTTGGAGGGTGGGGTGAGACTGGGTTGAGCCCATTGGGAGCCACAGCTTCGGAGAGAGGGGCCGGGGTGAGAGGAGACCCTGTGCTCCGGATCCGTCCTTCACACGCCCGAGAGAGGCCGGTCCCTGCAGAGACGCCAGGCCCAGGCCCGGGTCCCCTCATTGGCTCTGGTGGTCCTTGGGGCTTCTGCTCGAGGACCCGCTCTCTGAAGCAGCGAGGGTCCCGTGGGCATTCAGCATGGGCTTCCAGATGCCTGCTTTCTACGTCACCTTTTCAGCCCGGGCCGTAGAGACCCTCTCCCCGGATATTGGGGTCTCTGTGTGAGGTCTCTTGGGGGGGCCTGGGAAGACACCGGGCGACAGAGTGAAAGGATGAGCGGCAGAGGGAGCGTTGGGGAAACCCAGCGGTCTGTGAAACCTCAGGAACCTCGCGGGCCCACCGAGCCTCCGCTTCCCTTGTCCGCGACTCCCTCCTGCTTTTGAGAAGTTTGCGGTAAAAGCAACTTCCTGTGGAGGCCGAGACTGGCCGAGGCCGGCCGTGCCCTCTGAGCAGAGGGTCAGGCACGGGGCGGGCAGCGCCCTCAAGGCCGAACGAGCTCGGCCTCCTGTGTGACTGCACCGGGACGACGAGGCAGGAAGAAGCCCGGCGTTTCTCTGCTGAGCGGAGATGAGAACTTTCGTCCGCGTTGGAGGAAAACGGCAGCAGAAGTACCCCCGGACCCTCCTCCCCGAGCCAGCTGTGCCCCAGGCTCGTGGTGCCCGAGAGGCCGGAGTGGGCTGTTGGCCAGTGGGCTGGCATTCTCCCCGCCCCCGCCGTCATCTGGCTCCTCTGCTGTTCTGGGCTTCTCCCCGTGTCCTCTTCATCTCCCTCCTCCGTGCCCCCTGCCCGGGAGACCCTTCTCATCCTCCAAGCATCCGAGCAGGCTCGGCCTGAATGCCCCCTCCAACGGGCTTGTGCAGAGCTCCCCCTGCGCGTGACCGCAGTGCGTTCTGGGTCGTTTTCTTGGGGTGCGGCTCCGCTGGGGAAAGCGCTCTGGGTCTGGAGCTGGGGCCCCGGGCCCCTCAGACGGGGGGCTTCTGGGCCGGGGCTCCTCCTTGCGTCTCACGGGTGTGGCCCTGCCCTGC
This sequence comes from Myrmecobius fasciatus, assembly GCA_023553655.1. Taxonomy (NCBI): domain Eukaryota; kingdom Metazoa; phylum Chordata; class Mammalia; order Dasyuromorphia; family Myrmecobiidae; genus Myrmecobius; species Myrmecobius fasciatus. The sequence continues at coordinate 1,645 of JAJPUD010020214.1, forward strand.
CGCTTGTTCTGCTCTGCGGGGGAGGGAAGGTCCAGGCAGAGTTCTGGGGGGATTCTCAGGCCAGCTTTGTCGAATCAGCGCGCATTTATGAGGCTCTTGCTGTGTGCCGGCCCCCAGCCCGACCTGAGGGCAGTTTCTGAGTGCATTGGGGTGCTGGAGGGCGGCATCTTGGCCAGTTCACGTCCTGAGGGGGTCCCAAATGGGGGTGCAGTCCTGCTGGGGAGCTGCTCTTCGGGGCTGCCGGCCCTGGGCGGTGGGGCGGGTGGGCGTGCTCGCCACCGCACACGCGGGGCCTCCCTGGCCACCCCCTCGGCGCAGCGGAGCCCTTTGGCAGCTGGCCCCCAAAGCTGTGGGCTGGGCTGGCTGGGGCGGCTCCCCGGATGTCGGGGCAGAAAGCCCCGACTGTTTGCCGACACAAAGCCCTGCTCTGAGAGCATCAGAGGCTCCCACGAGGCTCCTTCCGGCGGCCTCACGCGCCCTGGGAGCCCCTCCCGGGCCCTTCTCTCCGGGGCGCATCCTGCCGCTCCCCATGTGCGGCTGCTGGCCCAGGGGCCACGCACTCTGCACCAGAGGGTCCCGAGGACGCCCAGGCTGAATGGCGCGCTGGCGCATCCCCGGTCCCTCGGGACCCCCACTGCAGGCGAGACTGGCAAGGGCCCGGGAGGGGAAGCCTTCATCCAGTCCCCGGCACTCGACAAGGATCGTCTCCTTCCCGTTCTGCCCCTGTCCGAGGTCACATTTGAACTTGGTGCTTCCTGGGCCCAGGTCCTATGCTGTGGGCCCTGATGCCCCGCGCTGCGCGCTGCCAGGGAGTGCCCGGAGGCCGCGTCAAGCACTGGGCTCTGTCCAAGGTCCCCGTCTCAGTGACTCAGGGAGACTGGTTCCTGTTGGTGATGGCCTCCCGTGGCCCCCAGCCCCATAAGCAGGGTGCACCCCCTCCCCTCTGCCCACCTGCTCAGGCTGACCCTGTGCCTGGCATCGTGTCCGTGGGCTTTCCCCGTGTTCCTGTGCCGTCCGTGTGAGCGTTCCCAGGCTGCTGCCACTCGGGGGAGGGAGAGCCTGGGCTGGCAGAGCGGAGATGCCTCGGGCGGCCCCGGGTCTCCTTGTGGGCGAGCCTCCGGGCTCGTGGGAGCCTTTGAGCAGTGGGGTGCCGCCTCCCTCGGTGCGCCCGGGTGCAGGGGGCCCCCGGCGTCAGGCCCTCGGGCCCTCATGCGAATCCCTTTCCCGCAGGGGCCCAGAAGACACCTGCTTTGAGTTTGGCGTCTTCCCGGCCATCCTGAGCTTTCCCCTGGACTACCCGCTCAGCCCCCCGAAGATGAGGTTCACCTGTGAGATGTTCCACCCCAACAGTAAGTGACCGGGCAGGCTGGGGCAGCATCCCCCACCGACCATGGGGGGGGCGGGCTCAGCTTCCTGCCGCTCTGCGGAAACTGAGGCGAAGCCAGGCTCCCGAGCCAGAATTGGGGGCGGCGCCCGCCTGCCCCCCAAACACCTCATGAGCTCCAGTCCTCATGGGGGCACGGAGAGCACCTATGACAGCCCTGCTGTGGGGGGGGGGGCGAGTGTGTGTGCGTCTGTGAGCCTGCGTGTGTGCCCGCCTGTGCACGCCGGCGTCTCTTCGGCCCTTATCTTCAGGCCAGGCGCCCTCCTTGCCTCTGATGCTTCCCTTGTGCAGCTTGAAGGCTTCCTGGGCACCCCCCCCCCCTTTGCGCTTCTCTTCCACCCGCTCCAGATCTCCTTAGATTTCTTGGCTGCCACAGCGGCTTGCTGAGGCTTGTGGTCCACTCAGACCTCGAGGTCTGATTTTCACGCGGCCTCCTGACCCTGGCAGACAACTGTGACTTCCCCCAGACTCTGCCCCGTGGAGATGGGAGGGAGGGCCTGGCACCTGGTGGCAGCCCTTGGCGGAGCCTCTGGCCCGGCTGTCAGGCTGATGCTGAGCGTGTGCCAGTGCGAACGCCGCTCCCTGGTCCTCCTCTCCTTCCCCCAGTAAGTGACAGGTCAGGGATCGGACGCAGACCCCGCCACGCAAGCGGCCCCGGCGCCAGACGCTGAAGGGGCGCGCTGCTCTTCCCGCTCACTTTGCTGTAGAAAATAGCGTTGATTGTCACCAGAAGGAGGTTTCTGCCAGCCTGCGATGCCATCGGTCTTAAAGGGGACCCGGGGCCGCTAATGCTCCCCAGGCCCGAGACGTAGGGACGGCTGGTGTCATGTTCCTGCAGGAGGGGGCTGACTATAAATCCAGGACTTCCAGGCCCCCCCCCCCCAGTCTCTTCAGGATGGGGGGACTGCCGGGGGTGGGTGAGCGCGGTGGGAGGCGTTCTGGGGGCCCGGAGGGGATTTCAGAGGAAGCCAAGTCTCTGAGCTGCTTCTGGACTGTTCCAGGTTGACGTGGTCCCCCTTCTCCGGGTCCTCCCGGGTGAGGTGACCCCCGCGGGTCCCAGGAGGCGGACAGGGGCGGAGCCGCTCCGGCCAACATGGGCCCACGGGGAGTTGGCGGGGAAGGGTCCCGAGGAGCTCGGTGCTTTGTGCTGGTGGGGACGTCATCCTTTCTGGCTCGGGTTCCTCCCATGAGTCAGCTCCCTTTTTTGTGCGATGCTCCCCCGAGGACCCTGGGCCCCTGGGCCCGGGCCAGCCCCACAGCTGCCTGGCTGGGGAGTGACTGGCACGCTCAGCCACAGCTGCGCAAACAGCAGCGGGGTTCTGCCCTTCCCCGACGGCAGCTTGGGTCAAGGCCCCGTGTCTGGGTCCCTTCACAGTTTACCCGGACGGGCGGGTCTGCATCTCCATTCTGCACGCGCCCGGAGACGACCCCATGGGTTACGAGAGCAGTGCCGAGCGCTGGAGCCCGGTGCAGAGTGTGGAGAAGATCCTGCTCTCGGTGGTCAGCATGTTGGCAGGTAAGTGACCCCGAAGAAGTGCCCGCCAGCGGGCAGCCAGGTGGCTAGCCCTGAAGTCAGGAGGACCCGAGTTCAAGTGTGGCCTCAGACACCTAACACGTGGGCAAGTCACTTAACCTGAATTGCCTCAGCAAAAAGCAAAAGAAAAAAGAAAGAAAGAGCCTGCCAGCCCAGAAGGCGAGGGTCCTGAGCCCAGAGAGAGCCCAGTGGCGCCAGGGCACCAAGGAGGTCGCGGGAATCCCCGACTTCTGCTGTCAGACGGTCTGGATGTATCGGGGGTCCTGGGAGCCCACGGGGGGGTGCTGAGCGGCCTCCCTGGCCAGCTCGCCACCCTATGGCCATTCTCCCTCTCCCAGGCCAGCAGGTCCCGAGGGCTGAGGCTTTCTGAAGCTTCCAGAGGCGGGCAGAGGCCCTGTGGCGGGAGCGCTTCACACTTGGCTGCGAGGCAGCGTGTTTACTCTTAAGTGCCCACTGTGTGCCCGGCCCTGCACCAAGCTCCGAGTGCCCCCAGATGAAGAGGCAGGCACACAGCAGGCCCAGCTGGGGTGGAGACAGGACCCATGGGCACTAAGCTCAATACAGCTGGGACCTGAAGGGAGGGGGCCGAGGGGGGGGGGGCGCTGACCCCACCTGCTAACCCAGAGCTGCCTCCTGCCCAGCCGGCCCGGGAGCGAGGCCACAAAGCGCCTTTCCCCGACCTCGCTCAGCGGCCTGAAAGCGGGGCTCCTTTTTACTTTTTCTGGGAGGCCTCTGGCGCCCAGAGGTCAGCGTGTGTGGCGGGCGCGGCCCGTCACGGACCCTCCCGAGGCCCGCCGACCCCTCCTTCTGTTTCAGAGCCAAACGACGAGAGTGGCGCCAACGTGGACGCGTCCAAAATGTGGCGGGACGACCGCGAGCAGTTCTACCGCATTGCCAAGCAGATCGTGCAGAAGTCCCTGGGGCTCTAGGACCGCCCCCTCTGCGCCCCGCCCCTCCCCTCCCCCACCCCTGCCCACATCGCACCCCGGCTCCCTCTGCTGGTGGGGCCGATGCACTCTGGCAGTATTCCTCGGCTCTCGTTGGGCGCCCCCCCGCCGGATGGACGAAGACCCCCGCCTGCATTTGCATCCGGGTCCCGCGGGCAGATTGTGTCCGGCCCATTTGACCAATACACAGTTTTTGCTGTCCCGAGTGGGCCGAGCTTCCTTTCAGCCGAGCATTCTGGCCAGCCCGGCCTGTTGTAGAATATGGGGCAGTGGGGGGAGGGGCGGGGGGGGGGGGACGGCGCAGCTTAAAATCCCGGAGGGGTTTGGGCCACGTTTCTCCAAGGTCGTGCTGCGGCCGGCGTGCGGCCCGAACCCTCCCAGCCCCTGGAGAAGCCCTCTGGCCGTTCTGAGTCTGCGCCCGGACCTGGAGCCGAGAGATGAGATTCTGAGCAATAATGGGCTTGGTCGCCCGCGGAGCCGGCCCTTGGGCCTGCTTGAGCCGCCAAGATTGAAATAGGAATTTCGATTTTTCAAATCCGAGAAAAAGGGGGCGTTGGGGGCTCTTGGGCCCGGCTTCGCACCTCCCTTCAGCTTCAGATCCCAGGCCCTTCAGGGAAACCCTTCCCTCCGGGTTTCTGGGCTCCCGTGCCCCGAAGGGGCTCTGGACTGGCTGGTTGGAGCCCGGATTCTCTTCAGAAGGGATTCCAAGATTTGGTTTGAAGTGAAGGCCCCAAGGGTGAGGAGAGGGGGCGTGGGGGGTGGTGGGGAGGAGGATGTTGGGGAGGGTGAGGAGCCGAGCAGAGCAGATCGGGAGATGTCTTTGGAGTGGGGAAACCTTTTCAAAGCCCAAGTATTTTTCTTCCTTTGTATGTATTTTGTAAGCGCCTCCCACGCAACTCGTTTGGTGGTAGAGTTCCATTGCTTTGTTAAAAATAAAGTTCTATATTGACCCCCTGTGTAGAAGTCTGCCTTGTGGGTTTGGGGGTGCTTCTCCCCGAAAGGGAGACCCGGCCAGCAGCTGGAGCGCGGCTCGGGAACCCCTCCCGCGGACCCCGGAGTCATGCGTAAAACCGAGAGGGTGACCCCAGAACCAAAAGCAAGTTCCCCGATCCCGGCCTGGCAGCCTCTGATGGGGGAGGGGAGGGGAGGGGACTCGGGTCCCTGGAAATGTGTCACCTCCAGCAGAGCGAAGGCTGGGAGCGGGGGAGGAGGGGGATGCGGCGCCCGGCTGCCTTCCAGGAGATCTGGGTCGGGTTCGAGCCCAGGGAGGGAGGAAGGAAGCGGGCACTGGACAACCGGGTCCCCACACAGAAGCTGGCTCCTCGGGTGGCTCTGCTTGGTGTCTGGCCTGGCTCTTGTTGGGGCACCAGTTCTGGAGGATTTGGGCTTCTCTGGGTGCGAGGGGTGAGACGATCTGACGTGAAGGAGGACCCCCTGGGGCTCCGCAAAGGGCAAGGGGGCGGTTATTGGCACTTTGGGGGGGGGGATTTCCTGGAGAAAGGCCGCGGGCTTCTTGCCCCGGGCTCTGTGCCGGCGCTTCTGGGTGGGGGACGCCCCTAAACGGCTCCCCCTTTGTTTTGTTTACATTTGGCCCCTTGTTGCGGAGCTTTTCCCGAGGAATACAATTCTTTCACCATCTCCAGGGAGCTGGGCCTCGATGCGCGCGTGCGCGTGTGTATTCCCGTGCGCGTGCGCGCGCGTGTGTTTGTGTGTATTCACTTGTGTGTGCGTGTCTGTGTATTTGTGTGTATTCCCGTGTGTGCATGTCTGTGTATTCCCGTGTGTGTACATGTGTCTGTGTATTTGTGTGTGCGCACGTGTGTGTATTTGTGTGTTTTCCCATGTGTGTGCATGTGTCTGTGTATGTATGTGTGCGCGTGTGTGTATTCCCTTGTGCTTGTGCGCGCGTGTTGTTTACTTGTAGCTTTGTGGCCTCGGGGCTCTGAACTCGGGGGGCGGGGAGTTTCCGGGCTGACCAATGGCCGGCCGCCGATCCTTGGCTCCTCCCCAGCTTTGCCCCTGGCCTCCGTGGCTGTTCTTGGCTGTTGGGGAAGCCTGGGACCCTGAGTCGGGAGCACGGAGCCGGCCCCAGCTAGCTTGCCTGAGCCGGGGAGGGTGGGGTGCGCTGAGCCCCTTCCTCGCAGGCTGCCCCCAGCCTCTCTTTTGGGGATCCACGCTTTTGTTACATGGGGGAGACTTGCAGCCTTTGCTCAGGGCACAGCTCCCTGGGAAGCACCAAACGCCGGGGGCCGCGGGGGGGGGGGGGGGGGGAGGGGCAGTGGGGGCTGTGAATGGAAATGGCGGACTTGGCAGTTGGCAGGATTTGCTCCACTCCCGATTACTTTTAAGATAGGGAGGTGGCAGCCTGGCATTCAGGTCTTAACTAGCCTGGACAAGCCCCCGAACCATGGTTTGCCTCAGTTTCCCCATTTGTCAAATTGGGATCAGATTCGTGCTTCCGCGTGAAGATCATAAGGCAGACGGAGGCCAGATGCTGGGGTTCTGGAGCAGGGAGGACCAGGGAGCTCTGGGTGAGAGAACCCCCATTGCCCCCTCCCATCTGTGGATGGCAAAGCTCAGCTAGGCCTTCTTCCCTCTCCAGGGGTTTCTGAGGCAAGCTCCCGCTCTGATCCCAGCCAGCAGAGAGGCCTGGGGCGATAGCAGGAGAGCCAGCCTCCTGTGCACCCGGGCCCCTTGGAGCTGGCTGTGCTCCTTTGACCAGAGCTCGCCCAGGAGGGACCGGAGCCCCCCCCGGGGCCTGGGGCTGGCACACTGCGCCTCCCCCTCTCTCTTTGCTGGGACCCTGCTTTTGACAGTTTGCTCCCCATTTTCAGCCGTTTAAGAAGCCGGGGGTCCCGTACAGATGGGGAGAAGGAGCACCTTTGGCCAGCAGCTCTCTTAGCAGGAGACCCAGATTGGAGGGCAAAGGGGGCGTGGGCCGCCCTGGGGCTCCTCCCCATCAGGGCTGCCCTCCCTCAGGAGCTTGGAGCATCCCTTTTCTGTAATGGCAGCTCCCTCTGGGAGGGGAGACCTCAGCGCCTGCGAGAAGGGGCTCGATTCCAGGGCAGCTCCTCAGCCAGTTTCCCATCGTTTCATTTTTCCATTACTCGGCAAGGTCGACCTTCAGCTGGGTCTGACTCTGGGCTCCTCCCTCCCTTGCCTCCCCCTCCCCAAGACAGCCAGTGCTCCGATGCAGGGTCAACAGCTTTCCACATCTGCCACCTTGTGCCTCAGACCCAGAGGGAGGGAACAAACCACGGGAAGGAAAACGACCCCAAAGCGGAAAGCCCGCTGCCGTCCACATTCAGGCTCCCTGGCCCTCTCTCTGGATGGCCTCGCATCCGGCACTTGGAGAAGGCCGGCCTTGAACTCGGAGCTGGGTGCTCTCCTTCTCTTCTGCCTTGACGGGGTGGCCATCCTCGCCCCGGAAACGGGCGCAGGGCCCCGTCGTGCCAGCCGGCCTTTCTTGTGGCCGAAGGGCTACGCCCGCTTGACCGTCTGCCCTTAGCCCCTATCTGAGCTGCGCGAAGGGACGCTCACTAGCCTCTCTGAGCCAGGTTTGGGCACCTCACGCCTCGCACTCAGCCTTGGGGGGGCCCACGTGAGGCGTCCAGGCTGCCGGGCAAACACAGGACGCGCTGGAGATGGCCCTTGTGGTTATTCCTGGGCCAGAGGCCCAGCGGCCTTCATTTGGAGGCTTCGTCCCTGCCTAGGACAGCTGAGTTCTCGGCCAGGGGTTCAAGCAGCCATCTTTCCGGACCCACTCACCTCATATCCTGGCCTCTGAGGTGGCTCCCGGTGCCTCCTCCCTCTCTGCCTCTTGGGATTCTCCCTGCCCCCAAGGCAGTGGCTGTGGCCATCCCCTTCCCCCATAGTTGCTTATCTAGATTCAGGTTGGGGGGGGCATAAGAGCAGGGCCAGGAGTCAGGAAGACTTCTCCAGAGTCCAAATCTGGCCCCAGGCTCTTATTATCTGTGTCTCTTCACTGTTTCCCTCAGTTTCCTCTTCTGTAAAATGCCCCCCATTTGGGGTCCCGAAGATCTGGCCCAGGACAGGCTCAGGAGGCCTTTGCCCATAGATTGTAAAGCCCTCGAGTCCAGGAGCGCTCCCCTTTCTTGTGTCTCCAGGGCTTGACACAATGCCTGCTGGGAGTGGGTTGGATTTCAGGGAGAGGGAATAAATGTCTGACCGAAGAAGCAGAGAAACCAGCCAGAGTGGCCAAGCTCAAAGTAATGATCAATTCCTGCTGGAAGTGAGAAGGTAGTCCCTTGGGTGCCCACCCAGCACCCATATGTACCTCCCCAGGGAGTTTGGCTCAACCAGGAGGCCCTGTGCCCAAGAGCAGCCCCTGGCAAGAGCCAGCTGTCAGCTTCCTGGACTCAAAACCAAAGATGGAGAAGGGGCTTTTTAAAGAACCGGCATCCCTTCCTCGAACCCTTGCTCTTTGTTCCGGTGTCCACTCACTCCCCGTCCCTTTGACTTGGACCCATCATCACTTGACAGGATGGCGTCTGAGTTAGGCGCTCTACTTTATTGCAAACATTTTAGGCTCATGCCATGGAGACCTCAGCCTCCTGGGGCCATGATCCCATGGACTCGAGTCCTGCACCAGAACCCCCGTGCTTCTTGGGGGCTGCATCTTCTCAGTGAGGGTGCTCCATGTGCTGAGGAAGTGCCTCTACCCTCTGGGACCCCTCCCAGAGCCCAGAGAACACACTTTAGATGAGCCTTTGGGTGGGCCTGAGCTTCTCGGGCCCTGCCCAGGGCTGGGGACGGTGCCTGACTTGGGGTCGGGGAGAGGAGGAATCTTTTCCCAGAATTCACTCAACTTTTGTCCCCGTGGTAAATCTAGTTCCCTCAGTGTAACTTGGGCACCAGCTGTGAAGAAGGCTGGGCTAAATCCAGGGGTGTCGGGAGGAGAGCACCCAGACCCTGGGGACTGGTAGGGCCGGATGGGAGGTGGCTATTGGGCCGGAGGAGGGGCTGCTGGCCCCTGTCGCGGAAGGGCTTCAGCTACAGCGGGCTGTCTCCTCTCTGCCTCTATGGTCACCGAAGAACCGGGTGCAAGTCCCTCTGCTGACGGTGTGACCACGGGGAGCTGGCTTTTGCTCTCTGTACCTCGGTCTTCCCATCTTAAAATCGCTCCCACTACAATAGATGAAAGACTCTGAAAGCCGGTTGTAAACTTTTGTGCACTTGCCAAGTGTCAGCCATTTTGACAGGGAGTCTGGCGCTGTCGCCACGGGCCCGGCGGGCTGGCGCACACCTGGGGCGCAGTCCTTCCGCAGCCTCCGCTGCCCACCAGGTGCCATCCCAGCAGTGGGTGAGTGCGTGCGAACGGGCTTTCACATCGGCTGCCCTAATCCGGCTCTCCTGCCGGCTTCTGTTGGCTGCAGGGGGCGGGAGGGGGGCTGCAGGCCCCTTTTAAGTCGGCCCAGGGTGGCGCTTGCTTGCTTTTTGGTGTTTCTGGCAGAGGACCTGAGCTTGGAAGCCATTCAGCTGGAAACGCGCTGGGCTGAGCTGGGTTTGGCGCAGGCTCTTTGAAATCCGGGATAAGACTCCGAGGGACTTGGAAGAGCATGAAAGGCTCTCCCCGCCCGGGATTCTCCTGCTTTCTCTGCCTTGGCCCGGCTCCGACCTGCCGGAGCTGCTCCCTCCGCGCTGTGGCCCAGGAGGAGGAGGAGGAGGAGGGGGCGGGAGCACGGCCCCCGGGGATGTCGCCCCCAAAGTGGTATCCTCCGTAGTCCGGCCTGAGCTCTGGACACCCCCATCTCTGTCCTCCCCCCCACCCCAGCTGCTGACCTCTGGGGCCGGGGGTGAGAAAGGGAGCCATCCCCTGCCCTCAAGGAACTTACTTGCTCCTGTGAGGAGGGGAACATCGTGGATACTATGGAGATACAGTAGATAGATACAGTGGAGATGATACAGTACATAGATACAATGGAAGTACAGTGATAGATATAATGGAGATACAGTAGATACAATAGAGATGCAGTAGATACAATGGAGATACAGTGTTAGATAACAATGGAAATACAATAGATACAATGGAGATACAATAGATTCAATAGAGATGCAGTAGATACAATGGAGATACAGTGATAGATACAATGGAGATACAATAGATACAATGGAGATACAATAGATACAATAGAGATGATACAATAGATAGATACAATGAAAATGCAGCAGATACAATAGAGATGATACAATAGATACAATGGAGATACAGTGATAGATATTATAATGGAGATACAGTAGATACAATGAACATGCAGTAGATACAATGGAGATACAATAGATACAATGAAGATGCAGCAGATACAATGGCGATACAGTAGATACAATAGATACAATGGAGATACAGTAGATACAATGAAGATGCAGCAGATACAATAGATACAATGGAGATACAAAGTAATTTCGGAGAGATTGGGTAGGGCCAGGCTAAGCCCCTCGTGATTCCAGGAGCTAGGGTGCGGGAGGAAAAAAAGGGGGAGAAACACTTGAGGCTTCAGGGATGGCCTGAGCAAAATAGTGCAAAGGTGGCGACCCTCTCGAAGGGGCAACAGCAAGGCCAATTTCACGACAGAATGGGTGAGGAGCCTGGAAATGGAGGCTGGACCCAGATTAGACAGATGACAGCTTGGGTGGCCCTGCTCTGAGCCAGGAATGGGCCTTGCCCTCAAGGGCCTTACATTCTAGCTTTGGGCAAAAGGATTGTGTGTGTGAGTGTGTGTGTGTGTGTGTGTGTGTGTGTGTGTATGTATAGTATCAATGGATTAGTTAGGAAGCATGTGATAGAGGAGCAGCTCCCCTCACTGGGGCTTGTCTAGTGCTCTGGGTGTTGTCATCTGTGATCTGGAGAGGGTCCAGAGGGTTCAGGAGGTAAGGGCCTTGAGCCCCTCACGGTTAAGGACCAGTCTAGAGCTGGGAAGGGCATGAGAATTGTCTTCCAGGACTTGTCCTGTGGACATGAGATTGGATCTGTTCTCCTTGGACTCAAAATGAGGTCAGAGCAAAGGGCTCCATGGAAAGAGCATCAACTCTAGAGGCAGGGGACCTGCAACCCTTATGTGATCTTGAGCAAGGCCGCTTAGCTGTTAGGGGGCTCCCCAGGTTTGGCATCAGGAGGGCATGCAAGTATGGCCACAGATTTACCCACAAGGCAAGTCACTTCACCCTATTTGTCTCAGTTTTTCCATCTGTAAAATGGGGACAATAATAGTAGTACATGGCACCATGGATAAAACCCTGAGCCTCGAATCAGGATGACTCATCTTCCTGAGTTCAAAGCTGGCCTCAGATATTAGCAAGTCTTGGTTAAGTCACTTAACACAATTGGTTTGCCTTAGTTTCCTCATCTGTAACAGGAGCTGGAGAAAGACATGGCAAATCACTCCAGTATCTTTTGCCAAGAAAACTCCAGATCGGGTCAGGAGAAGTCAGGCAAGACCCAAACAGCTGAACAACAAACTGGGGCAAACATGGTTAAATGACTCCCAGAGTTACACAGCTACTAGCTGAGTCCTTGGAACTCAGGTCTTCTGGCCTCCAGGCTCAGGAGCAACTTGCCTGGAGCTGAGCCCAGCTCCCCACCCACTGTACCATACTTCCTATCTCCTCACCAAAGACATTTCAGAGAGTTTACTTAAACACCTCCCCCCCAACTCTCTACCTTATTCTCCTTTCCCCTCCCCATTCTCTTTGCACCTAAGTCCCTGGGTCCATTTCTCTTTAGCCCCTTCTCATGGACTCAGTAGCTTAGAAGCACCTCAGTGGCCCAGATCTTCCATGGGGGAGGAGAAGGGGGGGGCAAGATTTCCCCCACTTTTCCTGGCCCCATCCTCATGGGCCACATGAAGCAAATCTAGCCCCTCCCTCTTTTTGCCTCCTCTCCTTTCATTTCCTTGTTGTCTCAAGCTTGGAGGGACTCATTTATGGCGGACCAAGCAAGGTTGTGAGTGTGTGTATGTGAGTGTGAATTTGTGTGTGTGTGTGTGGGGGGAGGGATGCTCCCAAGGAACTGTCCCTAGGAGGCTGGGGCATTTGCTGATTCTGGAACTTCAACCTTCCCCAACCTCCCGTTCCCAAAATAACAGCAATTGAAATGTCTGGGCTTCCCCTGAGTGCTGGGGCCCATCAGATAGGGGCTCATTTAGCCCTCAGACACGGGGTGGGGGGGTGGGGGGCCGGCAGCTTTTCACTCTTTCATGTAGCCTTCTAAGAGTGATTCAAAATTAATTAAGCTAAATTTAGACTGATCGCCTAAGTAAGCTAGCCTCTTGCAGCCTCTGTGACTCACCAGCCTCCCCTTGCTTTCAGGTGAGCTTCCCCACGGGCAAAGCTACTAGGCTGTTGGGTTGGGGCTGGCAGCCAGCAGCTGGCCTAGCTCAAGCTCTCTAGGGTGCACAGGGGGAGCCCTTCTCCCTCAGGAAGGCTCGGCTCCCTGCTCTCATCACCTGCTCACAAGGTCCCTCCAGCTTCCCACTCCCAGCTACCTTTGGAAGCCCCAAGCCCCAGACTGTGACCCTAGAAGAAGCAGGAGACCGAGAGGGCTTGGGGACACACAGGGATCACTCTGGGTCTTTATTTCCTCTCCTGTAAAAGAAAAGGGTTGGTTGGACTGGAAGGCCCCGGGGTCCCTTGCAACATTCAGGTTTCTCCTTCCACCCTACTACCTTCCAAACCTAGAACAATATTACCTCCGCCATCTTGGCCCCTCCCCCCATTGGTCCCTCCCTCTCTAGGCAAGTGTCTGGTCTTCCTTCTCTCTCCTCAGCCTCCTTCCCTCCGCTGCTCCCAGCTGAGCTTCTGTCTCCCCATCTTAGAAGAGCTGTCACTCTCCAGTGGTGTCAAGATGTAACAAGATTCTGACTTTTGTGCCTGTGGCTCTAGTCCAAAGAAGGAAGCCTGCCAGGAGGAAGTGGCCTGGGTCGGGGAGACTCACTCTTTTGCCAACTCAATGATAGGGGTGTCTGTGTAGGTGGGCATTGGCCCTTAAGAGGGGGAAATGGAATCTTTTGGTCATAAAACCTCTGACTGGGCTCTTCCTGGTGTGCTTCTGGTCCCAGAGGAAGTGAGGTGACCTAGGGGATAAGGACCCAGCTTTTGCGCCCTCCCCCTGCCCCCAGCCCTCTTCCAGGTCCTCCTCTTCTTCTTCCTCCTCCTCCTCCTCCTCCTCCTCCGAAGTTTTGCATTTTTGTCTGAACCCCAAAGAGAAGGACCTGGAAAAGAAGAAACCCAAACGGCCTTGGGATTCCCACTGTCGGCCACACCCTGCCACTGACATTGAATGAAGCATCCTGGGAAGAGGGAGCTTGCCAGGATGCTGTGATTTTCCCACCTGTGGAAGATGGAGAGAGTGACTAAAGAAAGCTCTCCTTCTTTTGCCTAAAGTGACACCTCAGCTCTTGGGAACCCTCTGGGCTGCACTTCAATTCCACTCAAGAAGCATGTGTTCAGCTTTCCTCTTCCCCCTCCCCCTCTGGAGGCTGTGGGGAGCCCCAGTTAGGGGGATCATTCCTGAGTCCAGGTCTGTCTTTTCCACTGAATGGCCTTATCTGGGCAGTAAGCCGCCTTCGTTCACTTGCCTATTCTGGTCTGACTAGTTAGGCTCAGCTCTTCTGTGGCCCTTAGGGGTCTTTGAGAGTCTGGGGAGCCTGGATCCCTCTTCAGAGCGACATTTTATATGCATAAAATAAGTAGAGAAAAAGACAAAGGAAACCAACTTTTGTTTTGTTTTGTGATAAATGATGAACAGAGTGGTTTTCAGAAAAACTTGGAAAGACTTCTGTGAACTGATGCTGAATGAAGTGAGCAGACTCAGGAAAACATTGTACACAGTCAGAGGGATATTGTAGGATGATCAACTGGGAATGAGAAAGAATCGGTGTTGTCTGGATAGAGACTGGAACATTCTATTTTTTCACGTTTTCGTCCCAGTTTTCTTTCACAACATGACTAACATTATTTAAAGACAAAAAACAATTGAGTTCCCAAATCTCTCCCATGTCCCTTGCTTCTCCTTGGGAAGGCAAGCAATCTGCTATAGATTATACATGTGCAGTCATGCAAAACACATTTCCATATTAGCTGTGTTGCAAAAGAGAACACAGACCAAAACCCACAAAAAACCAAAACCCAACAACCATAACAAACCCACCAAAAACAAAACCCAAGCAAAAGAAAGTTGAAAAAGTCTGCTTTAGTCTGCATTCAGGCTTTTTCAGTTCGTTCTCTGGAAGCAGATAGCATTCTTCATCATGAGTCCTTTGGAACTGTCTTGGATTATTGTATTGCTGAGAAGAGCTCAATCATCTGTAGTTCCTCAGTGTACAATGCTGCTGCTATTATGTGCAATGTTCTCCAGGTTCTACTCATTTCACTCAGCATCAGTTTGATGTAAGTCTTTCCAAGTTTTTCTGAAAGCATCCTGCTTGTCATTTCTTATAGCACAATCATATTCCATCATAGTGAGGCAGCTAGGTGGCACACTGGATAGTGTGTCACATCTACCTGGAGTCAGGAAGACTCATTTTCCTGAGTTCAGATCTACTTACTAGCTGTGTGGTCCTGAGCAAGTCATTTAACCCTGTTTGCCTCAGTTTCCTCACTTGTAAAATGAATTGAAGAAGAAAATGGAAAACCATTCCAGTATCTTTGCCAAGAAAACCTCAGATGGGATCAGGAAGAGTCAGATGGGACTGAATAAGAAATTCCATCACAATTATATACCACGACTTGTTCAGCCATTTCCCAACTGGGGACATCCCTCAATTTCCAGGTCTTTGACACCATAAAAGAGTCACCACAGAATTTTTTTAAATATGTAGTTTCTTTTTCTTTTATTTTTAAATTATATATGCATGTATTTTATTTATTTAAAATGTTATTTTTATTAATTTTTTTTCCTTTGGACCTACTAGTATAGTATTGCGGGGTGACAGGATATAGTTTCAGATGCGTTTCCAGAATGGTGGGGTAAGTTCACAATCTATTTTCCCTTATTCTTTCCAGAATTTGTCATTTCTGACAGGTGTGGAGTGCTACCTTAGAGTTTCTTAAATTTGCATTTCTCTGACCAACAGTGATCTAGCACATTTCCCCCTATGACTCTAGGTAGCTTTGATTTCTTTTTCTGAAAACTGTCTGTTCATATTGTTGGAGCATTTATCAATTGAGGAATGACTTGTATTCTTACAGATTTGAGTTAGTTCTCTGTGTAGAAAATATGTTTGGAGATGTTGCTTCTGCATATCACTTACTAGGATGTGAACAACTATGTGACAGAAAAACTGGCCAGGTTAATATGGGATGAAAATAAGGAGGAGGGGAGACCCAAAATATGAAGGGTGGGGGATTTAGGTGCTCCGTCTAAGCTGTAAACACTGTGGTACTTAACCAATGGAGAAATGGAAGGGAAATGCAAATCAGAAATAGGAAATAAAAGGCCGTTTACTTGTCTCAACTCAGGTGCCTCTCCCCCTCTTTTTTTGGATATCTGCTCTTGCAAGAACATTAATAAAAGTTTTTCCTGACTCACCACTGGCTTCATGGAGTTCTTGATAATGTAAGTCATATGGATAGTTAGGTTTTCACAAACATTGCAACGAAGGACAAGGAGGAAGGGGGGAAACATCCTGTGAAAGTATCTCTGACCAATCATTTTGCAAGTCAAGAAACAGTCTAACCACAAGATTTCTGATAAGTGGATCCCAGGCCTAAAGCTGGCTAAAACTGGCTGGGATCCATGACAGAATGCACACTTTTTGCAAACACACATGCTTAATGAACTTCATGCATATTAACCAACACACCCAGAGAGCTCAGTTAGTTGTTATCTTTGAACATGGGATGTATGACGAGGGAAGGAAACATGTCTAGGAGCAACATGTAAGAGGTATATAAAAAAGATTGTAAACCCAAAGAGTTTGGGCCTATCAGAATTCTGAAGGGAGGTAGTATAAAAAAAGTAGTGTAGATCAGTATAAAAAAAGCTTGTTCTCTCTTTTATATGTGTGCGTGTACTCATATGGAGTTTTTACACTCGCTTCTGCAGGAGTGAATTACAAGATCAAACTGCTTCATTCGTTCTGAGATTGTTCATTTACTATGCTTTTTGGGGGTTCAGAATTTTGTTTCCAACAATAAGATGCTTGTTTCTTAATCTATATATGTGAGAAATGAGGGCCTTATCAGACACTTGCAATAAACCCACCCACTTTCCTACTTTTCTGTTTGCCTTCTAATCTTGGCTGCATTGCTTTTGTTTATGCAAAAGCTTTTAAATTATTTTTTTCATTTTATTAAAGCCTTTTATTTGCAAAATATTTGCATGGGTAATTTTTCCACATTGACCCTTGCAAAGCTTTCTGTTACAAATTTTTCCCCCTTAGCCCCCACCTCTCCCCTGGATGGCAAGAAATCTACTACATGTTAATTATGTTAAAATACTTGATAAATCGAATATTTGTATATATATTTTTACTGTTATTTTGCTGTGCAAGAAAAATCTAATCTACAAGAAAAAAATATCTGAGAAGGGAAACAATGCAAGCAAACATCAATAGAGAGCGTGAAAATGTTATGTTGTGGTCTACATTCATATCCCTCTCTCTGGGTGTAGATGGCTTTCTTCATCACTGAACAACTGGAACTGGTTTGAAACATTTCATTGTTGAAGAGAGCCATGTCCTTCAAAATTGATCATCATATAGTAAAAGCTTTTAAATTAAATGCAATCAAGATTTTCCATCCCATAATGCTCTCTATCTCATGAAATTCCCCTCTTTATGGTTATTCTCCTGAGTTTTTCATCCTCTGTCTTTTACTTCTCAGACCTTTCCCCAAATCACCTCCTCACCCACTCTGGTTGTCCCCTCTCTCATCACAAAGAAAACCAGGTCAGCAAAAACCCACCAAGGCAACAACCTCAGCTTTCAATGTATGGAGTTTCAGCACCAGGATACCTCCACCAGCTGAGGGGAGGGTGTTTAATCCTCAGCCCCCTCACTGCATGTCCTCTGAGGTGCTTTAATGAGCTTGGTCCAAATAAGTCTTCCCAGATTCTCTGAACTCCTTCTCACCCTCATTTCTTACAATGTAGTTCTGTCCCTTTCCCTTCCTGTGTCTTGGTTTACTCTTCCCCAATTGCTGGGCCTGTGCTTTTATCCTAGTTCGTTGTCCCCATAATAAATGCTACCAGATGATGCTAGCGATTATGGCCCCTCTCTTTCTGTCTTTGGTCTTCTTGTGGCTTCTGCCCAGTAGTTCTGTCCCTGGGTTTTTTGGGTAGGGAACGTTAATGAGTAGGGGAGGGGAGTGGCAAAATTTGATTTTTTTTGAGGACATGGCATATTAATGCACCTGTCTTCCCAAAAGCCTTTCAGCACTATTTCTGTCTTTCATCATCTTTGCCAAATTTATTACTGTGAGGTGAAACCTCAGAGTTGTTTTAATTTGCATTTCAATCAATCAATCAACAGGCACTTATTAATGAAGAGGAGTAACTAAAAATGAGTCTGGAAAGACAGGTTGGAGCCAGCTTGCACAGGGCTTTGAATGCCAAACAAAGGCATTTGTACTTGATCCTAGCAGCAACAGGGAATTACTGGAGCAGAGGAGTTTGGACCTGTATGAAGGATGAACTGGAGGGATGAGGGCTTATACCAACATGGCAGCTGTGTGAGAAGAGGGAAGGGGCTGGATGCAAAAGATGTTGGGGAAGCAGGATGGACAAGACTTAGCAGTTAATTGGATGTGGGAAAGCAGAAGGAAGAGGAGAAGAACACTGAGAGCTGGGCTGACTGGGAGGGTGGTGGTGCTGGAGACAGAGGGAATTTGTAGAGTGTTTCATATGACTAGCAATGGTTTACATCTCTTCTTTTGAAAACGGTTCATCAAATATGGATACACATATTTGATTTGTCGGGTATTTTAACATAATTAACATGTAGTGGATTTCCTGCCATCTAGGGGAGGGTGGGGGGTTGGGGGGGGGAAATTTGTAACAGAAAACTTTACAAGGGTCAGTGTGGAAATATTACCCATATATATGTTTTGCAAACAAAAAGCTTTAATAAAATGAAAAAAAGAAAAAGAAAATGGTTCATCAACTCTTGCTACTTGTCTATTGGCAAATAGTTTTCAATGCCCAGGTTTTTCCCCAGACTATAATTATAAGGTGGCAGTTGAGATTCTAGGGCTGTCTTTAAGTCCAGGGTCATGACTAGAACTAGGGGGATTTCATGGAAGTGCTGGTAAAAAAGGTCATTAAGTGGCTAGGAATGGGCAGTTGTGAAGGGGTGGTTTGTACCAAGAAGGGCTGAAAGAGACTATCATCTCTGCTTCTCTACAGCAGGACTTTCCCACTCCACTCCATTTCATCCAAGAAATGTTTACATGACCCTGGAAATAGAAGAATATAAAATCAGTAAAATGATTTACTGCTCATTAATCATAAAGAAATGTATTTTAAAACAATACTTTGAGCTGCATATAGTTTTATGAAAGATGAAACAAATTGGTATATGAATGTCATGGATGAGCTTTACAGAAAGAATTAAATCCTGGCAGAATACTTGATGCTGCAAGACATAGAGCATTCAAAAACCTTTTAGTGTTACCCACTTTTCTGGGACCCCCACATTCAGTTTTAGAAGGTGAGCTCCTTAAAGCAGGGGCTGTTTCCTTTTGTCAGTATTTGGATCTCTAGCACTTAGCACAGTCCTTGGCCTGCAGTAAACACAATAAAATAGTTGTTGACTGACTGACAACCATCTGCTCTTCTTGGTACAAACCACCCCTTCACAACTGCCCATTCCTAGCCACTTATGACCTTTTTACCAGCACTTCCATGAAATCCTTCAGCTTTGCTTTCAGTGCCCCAGCTCAGCGATCCCCAGGGCTTAGATCCAGTTTCCTATCCCGAGGATGTGCCGGTGTCCTTGCCAGAGGCAGCCTGACCCACTGCTGGCAAGGCGAGGGTCCCGCTCCAGGTGCCGTCCCCTGTGAGCTGGGCAGTAGGCAGTAGGCTCTCAGCAGCAGGCTAGGCTTCATGGCCATTAAAGCTGTAAACTGAGGACCCACTGCTCTGTGTACCCACACACCCTCTCGGCAGATCCACACGACTGGAATAAGAGCCGGGCCATTGAGGATTTCACACCAGGGAAAGGTTGTGATCGGGAAGGCAGGGCAGCAAGGCCCCGGCTCCGATGGGTGGGACGGTGCCTGGAACGCGGGGGTGCCCACATTTCTTTGCCCCACTCCAGCACCCACGCCATGGCTGGTAGCATCAGCCTGCGGTTGACAGTTTGCTGCTGGGCATGGAAGGAAGGGCAGCTTCTCCTGGGCTCGGCAGGAAGGGGAGGAGGAGGAGGAGTGCTGAGTGGGCTCCCTGCTCTGGGGGAGGGGCTGGGGCCTAACGTGGTGGTGGTGGGGAGCAGTGGAATGCGCTCGGTCTCCCCAGCACCCAGTGCCTGGCACCCACTAGGTGTTCCATCAGAGCTGGTGGACCTGAATGGAACAGAAGCAGGACTGAGCAGGGAGGCCCAGCAGAACTGAAACTGGCTTCAAAGCTCTGTTCCCAGTGCGCTGGAAGTTTGGACTCTCCACAACTGCTTCCATCTATTCATCTTTTGGCCAGACAAGATTTCTTTTTGGAGGAAAACTGGAAATTGCCTTTGTTAATGAGGGAAAAGCTTCGCTCCCCAGGATGACCACACGTGGCTGCAGCTTCCTTGTGGATCAGTCTCTTTCCCTGGCTTGAATTTCTAGGGCATGGCCTGCCAGGGAGTGTCACTGCCGTGTCACTGGAAGTGTGACATAGGGTGTGGGTGGGCCAGAGGAAAGCCCAGGGGATGACCCCTCCCTCAGCCTGAGCCAGAGGAAAGCCTGGGGGATGACCCCTCCCTTGGTCTGTGGACCAGAGGACAGCCCGGGGGATGACCCCTCCCTTGGTCTGTGGCCATCCTCCCATGCTGGGATCTGTTCGTTCCTTCTTACTCATGTCCTGATGGGACAGCGGCCCCTCGGGTGAGTCTGAGCGCAGTGTCACAGCCCATCCTGGCTCTCCCAGCAACATTTGGGTTTGCTGGTCACCCCAGGCCTGACCCCACAGCTCCCAGCATTGAGGGCCTTCGATGCCCATGAGCCCTACACGGCGATGAAGCCCAGCTACCCAATGCTTCCTTTCTCTTCTTTTTCAACACTGCTGCTCTCTCTCTGGTTTTCCTGTTTCCTTCTCTTCTGAGTCTCTCTCTCCTTTGTCCCTAGCACAGAGAATGGAGAAGGAAGAGAGCCCCCCAGCCTTCCCATCATGCCATCCCTGGCCATGGGGCTTGGTTGCCATCTCTGCCTCTAGGAGAGGACCGCATGAGACGGGACCCTTGCTGTCTTTGCCGCGGGGGGCCCTCTGAGTGACCAGCCACTTCAGGTTTGCTGGTGAAGTTGCAAGAGAAGCAGGTGGGGTGATGTCCATGGGGTGGTCCAAGCACCAAAGCCCTTGGAGAAGCCAATGGAAAAAGCGACAGCCAGCACGGCCTTACTGTAGGCAGATAAGGTCAGCCTTATTGACCTATTTAACAGATAAGGAAACTGAGAATAGACTGGGATTTGAACCCAGGCCCTGGGCCTTGAATTCAGAGTTTTTCAGCTCCTCGGGCCTTTCCTAGATTATCCTGTGCCTCTAGGCAAGTTTGATCAGGGGCTCCATGCTGCCCTTTCCCAAGGGAAAACAGCCTTGGGCACTGACAAGTGGATTGGATATGGAGGGAGATCACTTGGCTTCAAAAAGTGGCTTTGCAGCTTGGATCCCCTTCTCTGGGCCTCAATTTCCTGTTCTGGAAGATGAGAGGCTTGTACTTGAACTTCCTAGAGGATCCTTGGTCAAGGTGTTGGGGGGAATTTTGCTCTCCTTGTCTCTCGATGCATTGTTTAAGACTGAGCTAGCTGGGTGCAAGGTCTGTGGGCATCGAGATAGACAGACAGAGAGACAGAGACAGAGAGAGACAGAGACAGAGAGACAGAGACAGAGACAGACAGACAGACACACACACACACACAAACAGAACAAGAGCTATCACACAGCCTCAGGTCTGACCTCCCATCTGTACATGATCCTCGGTCCACAATCACTGAGAGACTCCCAGTGATCAGCCCAGGACCTTCTTGTGGTACTCTGTAGATACGAAGGTTCCCAGAGCTCTGGAAGCCAGCCCAGGGCCAGTATGTCCCTGCTGGCAGGCCCTGAGCAGTGGAGATCAGGCCCAGGTTCCTGTGGAGACCTCTCTGTGGGCTCCAGGATCAGCCTCTTCCCAGGGCCCTCTCTGGCTCTTGTGGCAGGGGCACAGCAGGCAGCCAAGCTGGTTCTCTGCCCCAGAGTCTCGTTCCAGGCTGACACGTCATTTGTCTTCTCTAGTGAGGGCAGAGGAACGTAAGTTCTATCTGAATTTATGGTTTTTAATAATCTCCAGGGATTCTGGTTGTAATAAATTTATCACTCTCTTCAAAGTGAGCAGATCCAGTTACAAATCCCCTAAACTCCAGCAGACACGGGCAGGAAATAGAGATATTGACGGAAGGTGGTGAGGAGACGGTCTTGGAGCCTCCAGCCATGGGCTGGGGCGTGAGCACAAACACGGGCCTTGGATGCCGCCCAAGTTTTCAGCTCCATCTCAGAAAGGTGGGGAGGGACACCTGCTCCATCATCTCTTTTCTGGGACTGAACTGGTCACTCGTGTATGAGGTCATGGGCCACAGCCTGGTTTGGCCCATTTTCCTCGGCACCAGTTTACATGTAACCATGCTTCTCTGTACTGTCATGTCTGTTGTTTCTTATTACAGTCATATGCCATTCCATTCGCCTATCACACTTTGTTTAGCCCTTTTCCAAACTGTGGACATCTGCTTTCCTGCTCTCTCACCCCACTTTGTCACCACTGAGCCGGGAAGCCCAGCAGAACTGAAGCTGGCTTCAAAGCTCTGTTTCCAGTGCGCTGGAAGTTTGGACTCTCCACAACTGCTTCCATCTATTCATCTTTTGGCCAGACAAGATTTCTTTTTGGAGGAAAACTGGAAATTGCCTTTGTTAATGAGGGAAAAGCTTCGCTCCCCAGGATGACCACACGTGGCTGCAGCTTCCTTGTGGATCAGTCTCTTTCCCTGGCTTGAATTTCTAGGGCATGGCCTGCCAGGGAGTGTCGCTTTTTTATTGTCCATGGGACCTTTCTTGTTGTTCTTGGGGCGTATGCCTGGCAGTGGGATCTCTGAGTCAAAGTCTGGACATTTTTAGTAATTTTCTTCACCTAATTCTACATTATTTTCCAGGATGGTGGGAGCAATCCAGTTTCACCAACAATGTACCAGCATGCCTCTCTTTCCACAATTTTTCCACTCTTCCCATTTTTTGCCATCTTTCCCAATTTGTTGGGTAGAAAGGGAAATTTTAGTTCATGGATTCTTATCTTTCAGTTCGCATTTGAATTTTCTAATTTTTGTTAGTCCCTTGAGGGTATTTCTTGTGTCATTCATCTTTGTGTCCTCCATACAGTTGGGAACAATGTCTTGCCCATACTGTAATATTCCCCGGGGGGATTTCCTCTACACCTTGGGAGACAGAAGATGAATAAAGACTTTAGGGAACAGTGAGAACATAAGTAGTTAGTTAGCGTTTAGGAGCATTTCTTGGAGTGAAATTGATGCTTGTTTTTCCCATATGGATTTTCCAAATGACAGCAGCCATAACTCAGGATCCATTCCTTGAGGCTCCCTGACCCTCAGGAGAAAGGCTCCTTGGTAGAGAGAATCCTGCTGTGGTGGTAGACTCCCTGTGGCCTTACTCAGGCTTTTCCTGCTCCCTTCTCCCTTTGCTGAATCCCTTCTGGGTCTTCTCTTGTGGAGACCAATCCAGCCATCATTCCCTTCCTGACTTCCTGGCTCCCTGTGCTGGGCCCTTCATCCCCTCCCCTACTTTGCAGCTCTATCTCCGGGTTCTCTCCCTTCTTAGAATCCACATTCCTGGAGGGCAGGAACTCGCCACCTTTTTCTTGTTCTGGTCTTCTCGGTGACTAGCACAGCGCCGGGCACACAGTAAGTTCTTGCTTCCAGAAGACAAGCCACTTATCTGCTTCCCCTTCAGGAGGAAATAGCCCTTAGCTTGCACTTGCCAGCTCTTCTTACCACAGCACAATTAAACATTATAAAGAGAAAGAACAAGGACAGCCATTTATTCAAGTAGAAGTGGAAGGAGTTCTGGGAATCAGAAGATAGCAGCGGACATCTGAGCTCTTCAGCTGGGGGACACAATATTTCCCCTCAAACCATGAGAGAGGGAGGACCCAGTTTCACCCAGAGGTCCCTTCTTGCATTCTCTAGGCAAGCAAGTCTTGAGGAACCAGTTCCCTTAAATGTTTGTTGCTTCTCTGACCTTGTGCCTCTCCTGAAGATTCTCAGGAACAACCTCCCTCTCCCCCCAAAAGCTCTGTCCCTCACCACACCCAGGTGTATGGTGTTGCATTGCCCTTGCCACTTTCTCTGCTGATCCAGAGTGACAGCTCTGTCTACATGTACGTGCCCACAGCACCCAGAATGCCCCGGACTTA
>JAJPUD010020215.1:0-25109 GCA_023553655.1 Myrmecobius fasciatus
TGAAAGGTCACTCATATGTTTTGCAAATAAAAAGCTTTATTAAAAAAATAAAATCACCTTATTCATCACATTTTTACTGAACAATAATATTCCATTATCTTCACATACCACAACTTATTCAGCCATTCTCCAATTGATGAACATCTACTCATTTTCTAA
Source organism: Myrmecobius fasciatus (assembly GCA_023553655.1). Lineage (NCBI taxonomy): Eukaryota > Metazoa > Chordata > Mammalia > Dasyuromorphia > Myrmecobiidae > Myrmecobius > Myrmecobius fasciatus. The sequence continues at coordinate 160 of JAJPUD010020215.1, forward strand.
TTCTTTGTTACTGCAAAAAGAGCTGCTATAAATATTTTTGCAAACATGGGTCTCTTTCCTCCTTTATGATTTCCTCAGGATACAGACCCAATTGTAGCACTGCTGGGTTTGCTCTCCAGAATGGTTGGATCATTTCACATCTCCATCAATAATGCATTAGTGTCCTAGTTTTCCAACATCCCTTCCAACATTTGTCATTATCTTTTCCTGTCATTTTAGCAAATCTGAGAGGTGTGGGGTGGTATCTCAGAGTTGTTTTAATTTGCATTCTCGAATCAATTGTGATTTAAATCATTTTTTCATATGATTATAGAAAGCTTAAATTTTGTCATCTGAAAATTGTCTGCTCATAACATTTGACAATTTATTGGTTGGGGAATTATGTGTATTATTATAAATTTGACACAGTTCTTTATATATTTTAGAAATGAGACCTCTATCAGAAACACTGGCTGTAAGCAAGCAAAAATTTTAAATAAAATGCTAGCCAAAAGATGACAATAATCACAAAGGTCATACATTATGACCAGGTTGAATTTACATCAAGAATGCAAGGCTGGTTCAATATTAAGAAAGTTATCAGAAGAATTGATAATATCATTAATGAAAACAATAAAATTCATATAACTATCTAAATAGATGTTGGGAAAAACTTGAGAAAATACAGCCATCATTTCTGTAAAAAAAATAAAGTACTAGAAATCATAGAAACAAATAGAATTTTCATTAAAATAAAAACTAGAATCTATGTAAAACTAAGGCAAACATTATCTTTAATGGGTATAAAGTAGAAGCTTTTTCAGTAAGATTAAGGGCAAAGTCAGGATGCCCATTGTCACTTTTATTATTAAATATTTTATTAGAAATGATAGCTATACAAACCAGTTCCAATTGTTCAGTAAAGAAGACCATATAGATCCAGAGAGAGGGACATGAGATATGTACTACAACATATCATTTTCATGCTCTATATTGATGATTACTTGCTTTGGGTTTCCTTTATCAGATCTTTTTTTTGTTCATGTAGATACGACTGTTCTAGCACAGCAAGATAAGTATGGAAATATGTGTACATATATTCGACTTGTCAAATATTTTAATATAATTAACATGTAGTAGACTTCCTGCCATCTAGGGGAGTGGAGGGGAATACGGGGGGAAATTTGTAACAGAAAGCTTTGTAATAGTCAATGTTGAAGAACTACCCATACATATTTTATGCAAATAAAAAGCTTTAATTAAAAAAAAAGAAAAAAATGCTAGCTATAGCAATGAGACAAGAAAAATAATTTGAAGTAATAAAAACATCCAATAAGTTAACAAAATTATCACTCTTTGCAAATGATATAATGGTATACTTAGAGAACACTGGGGAATCAATTAAAAATCTAATTGAAAAAAAGTTTTTTAAAAAATATTTTACCTATTTATTTATTTTAATTAATGATACTTAATAATATAAATATATTTAGATTGTACATATAGAAATAAAAATAATAATACTTAAATACTTATTTTATTTATTTGTTTGTTTCTTTGTTTTTACTGAGGCAAGTGACTTGATTAGGCTCATACAGCTAGGAATTATTAAGTGTCTGAATCCTGATTTGAACTCAGGTCTTCTTGACTTCAGGGTTGGTGCTCTATTCACTGTGCCATTTATCTGCCCCTAAATACTTATTTTAAAAAAGTGAGAACAATATAAAATATTTTGCAGTGTCGCTGCCAAGTCAAACCCAAAGATTATGTGAACAAAATCACAAAACATTTCACACAAATAAAGACAGAAAAAAAAATGGAGAAGTATTCATTGCTAGTAGATAAGCCAACTCAATATAATAAAATGACAAAACTACCTAAGATAATTTTAATGTGTTTATTCATTTAAAACAAATACAAAATACAAAAAAAGTAAAATACAACAACAACAACAACAAAATCATATTGTCACATTCCCAATATATCTTCAAGGAGGATTCAAACCATATAACGATAGATTTCCATTTCAAGAAAGCAATAATAAGAGTATACATTGTATTTATAATTATCTATCTTTTTTTGCTTCCTTGTAGGTATCTTTTTGTTCTTGTTTCACTTTTTACTTTATTCTTTTTTCCCCTTTCTTCTTCCCCTTCCCTAAGCATGGATATAGTTTTTCATACATGTACATACATATGAATACACACATGTATAGACACATATACACACATAAATATATACATGCAAAACAATATTAATATGGCTGACCTAGAGTTCTCCCTTGATTGAATTAAGACTTTCTGGAATCACTGATTACAGCCCCTAGTTTTACTGAATTTAATTTACTTGTTTTGTGCCATACTAATCATATCACCATTTTTTTTTCTTATAGAGCTGGAAAAAATAATGACAATTTTTTTTGAAAAACAAAAGTGAAGAATATCAAGCAAATCAATGAAAATAAAATTGAAAGAGACCTAAAAGTACCAGGTTTCAAATTATCTTACAAAAAAAAAGTCATCATCAAAACAATCTGATACTGGCTAAGAAACAGTGGATCAGTGGAAAAGATTAGATACAAAAGACATAGTAACACATTACCATAGTCATCTAATATTTGATTAACCAAAATATTAAAGCTTTGGGGATTAGATACCAACATTTGATAAAAATTGCTATGAAACCTGGAAAGCAGTTTGGTAGAAACTAAGGATTGACCAGTACCTCACACCACATATCAAGATGAGATCAAAATGCATAAATGACAGAAAGTGATGTAAATAAATTAGAAGAGAACAGAAAAATATTTCTGTCAGATCTCTGAGTAAAGTAATAGTTTGTGACCAAACAAGAAATGGAAAAGATCACAGTAAGCAATATGTGATTACATGAAAAAATGTTTTATGGCAGAGCCAAGATGGAGGAGAGCAGGCACGACTCTCTGTGACCTCCTCTGACCTTCTCTCAAACAAAAAACAGATTAAGCCTCTAAACTGGTTTTGAAGTCAAAGAACACACAAACATTTGGAGTACAACACATTTTTAGAAGAAGTTACCTTGGAAGAACTTCAGAACAGGTATATTTCAAACAGGCAGGAGGACAGTCTGCCAAGCTTAGATGCAACATAGGGGACAAGGGCAGGAAGCCAGTGGTGGGAGTCAGAGAACTGCAGTTCCCAGGCACCTGGGAAACTTCTGTGAGCCTCTTAGACTACTCTGTCCTGGTTGCAAGCAGGTGGTTTGGCAGATTTGCCTTTTGTAAAAGGTAAATTGTAAACCACTGAGCCTGGGAAGAATGTTGGAACTAGCCCCGATTACTCAGCACCAGAAATCAATCAAGAGAACTGGCTAAGGGCAAATTAAAGTAGCTCTCATTACCTTGCTTTGAACAGACCTCAAGCCTTAAAAACATGAATAAAAACCAAAAACCAAAAAACAAACCAAAAAAACTTCTCACCATAGGCAGCATTTATGGAGAGAGAGAAGAACAGATCTGAATTCCTGAGGTTCCTAAAACAACTCCAGAGGAAGCTGCAAAGGGAGACATGAGCCGGTCCCCATTTCACATGGCTTTCCTGGAAGATTGCATAAAGTATCTTAAAAGAGAATTAGAAGAAAAATGGGGAAATAAAATGAGATCATTGTAAGAAGGAATGGAAAAAGCATATACTGCCCTACAAAAGAGATATGAAAAAGACACCAATTCACTGAAAAATAAAACTTGTGAAGTGGAAAAAGAATGCAAGGAACAAAAAAATTCAACTGGCCAATTACAAAAGGAGCTAAAAAAAGAAGGTAACTAAAGAAAATAATACACTAAAAATTAGAATTGAACAAATTGAAGTGAATGACTCAATAAGACTTCAAGAATCAAATAAAAATTTTAAAAAAATGAAAAAAATAGAAGAAAATATGAAATATCTCCTAGGAAAAACAACTGAACTGGAAAATAGATCTAGGAGAGACAATCTAAGAATTATTGACCTTCCTGAAAACCATGATAAAAAAAAAAAAGAACCTAGACACTATCTTACAGGAAATCATAAAAGAAAACTGCCCTGATGTTTTATAAGAAAGTAAAATAGCCATCAAAAGAATTCACCAATCACTTCCTGCAAGAAACTCCAAAATTAAATCCCCAAGGAATATCATGGCTAAATTTCAGAAGTATCGCACCAAGAAAAAGATGTTACAAGCAGCCAGAAAAAACTATTCAAATACCGAAGAGCCACAATTAGAATCACCCTGGATCTATCAGCTTCTACCTTAAAAGATCCAAGGGCCTAGAATCTGATATTCCAAAAGGCAAAGGAACTTGGATTACAGCCAAGAATAAAATATCCAGCTAAAATGAGCATTATCTTTCAGAGAAGAAAATAGACATATAATAATATAGGTGAATTTTGCCTATTTCTAATGAAAAGACCAGATCTGAACAAAAAATTTGACCTCCAAACACAGAACTCAAGAGAAGCATAAAAAGTTAAAAAAGAAAGGACTCTTGAGAACTATATTTTTATTATGGGTATACTTAAAGAATGTGGGTTTAATATGATTTTATTTTGATAATATGAAAAAGAAACTAGAGGTGGAAAGGGGATCATACTGGAAAAAGAGGTAAGAATAGATTTGCCTTTCAAAAGGAAGTAATATATGGGAAATTACATTTCACAAGGGGGCAAAGAGAATCTATTATAATTGAGGAAAGAAGGGAGGAGGATGAGTATTTTTTGAATCTTACTCTCATCAGATTTGGCTCTAAGAAAGAATATCAGACATTTGATTTCATAGAGAAACTTATCCCGCCTTATGGGAAGTGGGAGGGAAAGGGAAGGACTAATAGAAGGGAAAATAGAAGAATAAGGGGAAAAGTGTAAAAAAGGGGGAGGAGCTTTGAAGGAGGAGAATTTTTTGAGAAAAGTGGTCATCAAAAGCAAAATACTGGGGAAAAGGGAAGGGAGAAAGGAAAGAAAAAAACAGAACTTTGGGTAAATAAGATGGCAGGAAATACAGACTTAGTTATTTTAACTGTGAATGTGAATGGGATGAACTCTCCCATAAAATGGAAGCAGATAGCAGACTGGATTAAAAGCCAGAATCCTACAACATGTTGTTTAAAAGAAACACATCGAAAATGATTTTTCTTGCACAACAATGATAAGTGTTGAAATATGTATACATATATTTGATTTATCAAGTATTTTAACATAATTAATATGTAGTGGATTTCCTGCCATCTAGGGGTGGGTTGGGGACTAGGGGGGGAAATTTGCAACAGAAAGCTTTGTAAGGGTCAGTGTTGAAGAATTACCCATGCATGTGTTTTGCAAATAAAAAAATTTTAATAAAAAATTAGATTTCAAGAACTGAAAAAAAAGAAAGAAACACATCTAAAGCATAGTGATACATACAGAATTAAGGTAAAGGGCTGGAGCAGAATGTATTATGCTTCAGGTGAACAAAAAAAAAAAAAAAACAAGGTTAGCAATCCTGATCTCAGATCAAGTAAAAGCAAAGGTAGATCTAATTAAAAGAGATAAGGAAGGAAAGTATATTTTACTAAAGGATATCATAGATAATGATGTGATATCAATACTAAACATATATGCACCAAGGGGTATAGTATCCAAATTCCTGGAGGAGAAGTTAAAAGAGATGCAAGAAGAAAAAGACAGCAAAACTCTACTAGTGGGGGAATCTCAACCTTACTCTCTCAGAACTGAATAAATCAAACCACAAAATAAATAAGAAAGAAGTTAAGGAGGTAAACAAAATGTTAGAAAAGTTAGGTATGATAGATCTTTGGAAAAAATTGAATGGAGACAGAAAGAAGTTAACTTTTTTCTCAACAGTTCATGGAACTTATACAAAAATTGACCAGGTGTTAGAGCATAAAATCTTCAAAATCAAATGCAGAAAGGCAGAAATAGTAAATGCATTTTTTCATACCATGATGCAATTAAAATCACATGCAATATAAGGCCAGGAGAAAATAGACCAAAAGTTAATTGGAAATTAAATAATCTAATCCTAAAAATGAATGGGTAAAACAGCAAATCATAAACATAATCAATAATTTCATCCAGAAGAATGAAACTCACACCAAAATTTGTGGGATAAAGCCAAAGCAAGTATAAAGAGAAATTTTATATCTCTAGATGCCAATAAGTTTGATAATCTAAATGAAATGGAGGAATATCTACAAAAATGTAGATTGCCCAAGTTAACAGAAGAGGAAATAAATTATTTAAATAGCCCCATTTTAGAAAAAAGAACTAGAACAAGCTATTAATCAACTCCCTAAGAAAAAATCTCCAGGAACAGATGGATTTACATGTGAATTCTACCAAACATTCAAAAAACAATTAATTCCATTACTACATAAACTGTTTGAAAAAATAGGGAATGAAGGACTCCTACCAAATTCCTTTTATGACACAGACATGCCACTAATAGCTAAACCAAGTAGGGTGAAAAAGGAGAAAGAAAATTATAGACCAATTTCCCTAATGAATATTGATGCAAAAATCTTAAATAAATATATTAGCAATGAAATTACAGAAAGTCATCCCCAAGATAATACACTAAACCAAATAGGATTTATACCAGGGCTGGTTCAATATCAGGAAAACTATCAGCGTAATCAACTATATTAATAAACAAACTAACAAAAATCATACAATTGCATCAATAGATGCAGAAAAGGCATTTGATAAAATTCAACATCCATTCATATTAAAAACACCAGAGAGTTTATTCCTAATTTATTTTATTACATTTATTCCTAAATGGACTTTTCCTTAAAATGATCAGTAGCATCTTTTTAAAACCATCAGCAAGCATCATATGCAATGGGGACAAACTAGAACCATTCCCAATAAGATCAGGAGTGAAGCAAAGCTGCTCACTATCACCATTCGAATTCAATCTTGTATTAGAAATGTTATTTTTGGCAATAAGAGAATAAAATGAGATTAAATGAATTAGAGTAGGTCATGAGAAAAGCAAATTATCACTCTTTGCAGATGATATGGTATTATACTTAAAGAACCCTGGAGACACAATTAAAAAAACTACTAGAAATTCACAACATAAGGAAAGTTTCAGGCAACAAAATAAATCCACATAAATCATCAGATTTTTATATATTAACAAAAAAGACCAGCAGGAAGAGTTAAAAAAAACCCATTCAAAATAACAGTCGATAGTATAAAATATTTAGGAATCTATCTGCCAAGGAAAAGTCAGGAACTCCATGAACACAACTACAAAACACTTTCCACACAAATAAAGTCAGATCTAATCAATTAGAAAAAAATCAAGTGCTCATGGGTAGGTCGAACAAATATAATATAAATGACAATACTACCTAAATTAATTCACTTATTTAGTGCCCTACCAATCAAACTCCCAAGAAATTATTTGACAGATCTAGAAAAATAGTAACAAAGTTATTCTAGGAAGAAGAAAAGATCAAGAATTTCAAGGAAATTAATGAAAAAAAAATGCTGATTAAGGTGGTCTCACTGTACCAGATCTAAAGTTATATTATACAGCAGTGGTCATCAAAATGCTTTGGAACTGGCTTAGAAATAGACTAATTGATCACTGAATAGTATAGAATCAAAGTACAAAATAGGCAATAACTATAGCAAGCTAGTGTTTGATAAACCCAAAGACCCCAGCTTTTGGGATAAGAACTTACTATTTGACAAAACCTTCTGGGAAAATTGAAAACTAGTATGAAAGAAATAAGGGCTTGACCTACACCTAACACCACATATCAAGATAAGATCTAAATGGGTTCATGATTTAGACATAAAGACAGATATTATAAGTAAATCAGAGGAATATAGGATAGTGTAGCTTTCAGATATGTGGAGAAGGAAGGAATTTGTGTCCAGAGAAGAACTGGAATTCTTAATTGAACACTCGATAGATAATTTTAATTATATTAAGTTAAAAAGTTTTTTTTTTAAAGTTTTTTGTACAAACAAAACTAATGCAGACAAGATCTGAAATAAAGGAAAGGAAATTTTTTTGAAATTGGGAAATCATTTTTACATTTAAAGATTCTGATAAAGGCCTCATTTCTAAAATATATAGAGAACTGATTCAAATTTATAAGGATTCAAGCCATTCTCCAATCAAGAAATGGCAAAGGATATGAACAGTCAATTTTCAGATGATGAAATTAAAACTATTTCTAGTCATATGAAAAGGTGCTCCAAATCACTATTGATCAGAGAAATGCAAATTAAGACAACTTCAAGATAACACTGCACATCTATCAGATTGGCTAAGATGACAGTTAATGTCGAATGATGAAGGGGATGTGGAAAAACTGGGACACTGATACATTGTTGATGGAATTGTGAATGGATCCAACCATTTTGGAGAGCTATTTGGAACTATGCTCAAAAAGTTATCAAAGTGTGCATACTCTTTGACCCAGCACTGTTTCTACTGGGCCTATGTCCCAAAGAGGGACATAAAGCAGGGAAAGGGCCCCACATCTGCAAAAATGTTTATGGAAGCCCTTTTGTAGTGGCTAAAAACTGGAAACAGAATAGATGCCCATCAGTTGGAGAATGGCTGAATAAATTATGATATGTGAATGTTATGGAATATTATTGTTCTGTAAGAAATGACCAACAGGATGATTTCAGAGAAGCCTGGAGAGACTTATACGAACTGATGCTGAGTTTAGTGAGCAGGACAGGAAAACATTGTACATGGCAACAACAAGATTATACGATGATCAAATCCGATGGACTTGGCTCTCTTCAATAATGAGATAATTCTGACCAGTTCCAATGATCTTGCAATGAAGAGAGCCATCTACACTCAGAGATAGGATTGTGGGAACTGAGTGTAATTCATAACATAGTATTGTTACTCTTTTTGTTGCTATTTGCTTGTATTTTGTTTTCCTTCTTAGGTTTTTTTTTTCTTTCTTTTCTTTTCTTGTGCAGCAAGATAACTCTATAAATATGTATACATATATTGGATTTGTCATATATTTTAACATGGCTAACATGTATTGGACTGCCTGCCATTTAGGGGAGGGGTGGGAAGAAGAGGGAAAAATTTGGAACAGAAAGTTTTGCAAGGGTCAATGTTGAAAAATTACCCATGCATATATTTTGCAAATAAAAAACTTTATTTTTTAAAAAGCTTTTTTACAAACAAAACTAATGTTGCCAAAATTAGAAAACCTGAAATTGGGGGAAAATGTGTAATATTTTGACAAAAACTTCATTTTTCAAATATATAAGAAAATAAGCGATACTTATAGAGAGATAGATAGAAAGAAAGAAATATAGATATACACTGGTAAAAAAAAAATCAAGAAGACTTGGGGCAGAACAGAGATCTTACTGGTACAACCCAAAAAGATCAGACTCCAGGCTAGGGAATTAAGCAATTTGAAGTGTAAACATCTTTAGACCAGCTCCACAGAAACACCAAGTAGGGACTTCTGGCACTAGCTGGAGTTGGCTGGGGCCTCAGCAGGAACCATAGAAACTTTCGTCTCTCAAACTGCAGGTGGAGTAGGAGGTATGAGTCTAGGAAGACAGGGATTAGATGATTAGGAACACCAGGCCTAGCTGAGCAGCTTTGAGACAAAAGGAATCAGCACACAGGGTAAATGCAGAAGCAGTGGGGCAGGGATGTTGCTGGCTGCCTTGCAGGAGGGTGGAACTTTTGGTTTAAGGTTCCAGGTCAGAGGGAAAAGCTCTGCACAATTGAAGGTGTTATACTAATATTTTGCATATTAAAAATGAGAAAGAAAAGAAAAAAGAATTCAGCCATAGAAACTTTTTATGAAAATAGGGAAGACCAGGGTTTATTTCCATAAAAAGACACTGAAATTAAAAAAAAAAACCTTCTTCTACCCCGAGTAGTAACATTAAATGTCTTCCTGCCCAGAAAGAATTTATAGAAGAACTTAAAAGAGAAGTTTAAAATCAAATGAGAGACACTAAGGAAAAACTGAAGTAAAAAAAAATTCAAATCATCCAACAAAAACAAGAAGATTATGAAAAAAAGTTATTCAATTAGAAAATGAGATAAAAATTAGTCTAAAAGATGAAAATAAGTCTTTGAAAATTAGAATTGAGGAAGGGAAAATAAATGAATCCACAAGAGCCCAAGAAGTAACAAAAAAGAATATAAAGAATGAAAAAATAGAGCAAAATGTGAAATATAAAAAAATCCCCACAGATCTGGAGGACAAAGTAGGAAGAGAAAATATAAGAATAATTGGACTACCTGAAAGCTATGACCAAAAAAGAGAAAAGAATTTTTAAAAAAGGCCCTTGACACAATAATGCAAAAAATATTCCAACAAAAGTGTCCTGGAGTGATAGAACATGAGGGGAAAGTAGAAATAGAAAAACATCAACCAATGAGCACCTCAAAGAGATCCTTTGTGAAAAATACATAAGAATGTTATTGTCAAATTTTGAAATCCTGAGATCAAAGAGAAAATTTTGAAAGAAACAAGAAAAATTCCAATTCAAATATGTGGAGCTACAATTAGAATCGTACAGGACTTATCCACCACAGAAAAGACTACAGGTCTTAGAATCCTATCAAAAAAAATAAGGCCTGCAGCCAAAATATCATATCCAGCAAAATTATCCATAATATTAAATGAAAAAAATGGGAATTCAACAAACTTGCATATTTTCAAGACTTTTTTTTCAGCCAAACCCAAACTCAAAAGAAAATTTAACATGTAAGAGTCAATATCAAAGATTAATTTCAAAAAAAAAATTAGCGTGGACAAATTGTGTTTTTTTTTACATGGAAATGCATGGTATATGTTTAAGATTGCTGCCTCTATGAACAATATTGTAGCTCAAAAGAAAGATTGGAGCAGAATTGAGTTTGATTTGACTCTAAAAAGCAAAACAATGTAGCAAAAGGTAAAAACTATAATTTTGTTATACAAATTAAGCACAAAGAAAGAATAGATACAGAAGCATTAGAAGGGGGAGAAGATCTCATAGCTTTGGAAACATACTCATATCAGGAATGGATTAAATAGGCAACACTACATATATACTATGAAGAATATAGCACTCCAAAATCTATAAAGAAATAAGGACAGAGTTGAAGCAAAGAGTGGGGGAAGAAGACAAGCTGGATCTAAGTGGAAAGAGGTTAAGTAATGGCAAAGCAAGTTAAGGAGCAGAATTAAAATAGAAGAGTTAGCAGGGATAGAAAAGAAGATGTATTCACAAACACTATAACAAAGATCAGGAGTAGAATTTAATAGAAAAAAAAGTATGGCTAGTAATTATTGATCTTAGGCAAAATCATCTATAAAGATTTGATAAAGAGAGAAAGCTACATTATATCTCAGCCATATTAATATAGTTTTAGATATCCATTTACTATGGGTAAATGGGTATTTGTATGTATGTATACACACACATATATGTTTATGATTAATTATAGCCTGTTTGGGGGAGGTTAAGGAATGAAAGGGGGGGGAGAATAAAACCAAAAAAGTGCCCAGCAGAAAACAAAAGAACAACCTGTAAGGAATTAGAGAAAAGATGGATATGAATGTATATAATTTCTGCTTCTATTATATATCTTTTCTTGAACTGGAAATTTATAGTTATATATTTTGAACCCTCTCTGATGCTCTCCTGGACACATGACAATGTTCCATTTTGTTTTGTTTTATTTTCCCTTTCTGTCTTTTTTCCTATTCTGTTTTTTAAAAAACAAAAAAATAAATAATATAAACAAGAGTTTTAAGAAGAAAAAATAAAAGTTTTCAATAGTCACATGAAAAAATGTTCTTGATCTTTACTGTCTACAGAAATGCCTATTAAAACAATTATGACACCACCTTACATTAATCATATTGCTTGATATAATAGAAAAGAAAAAAATGACAAATCTTGGCGTGGATATGGAGGAACTGAGACACTAATGCATTTTTGATTGAGTTGTGAAGTGATTAAACCATTCAGGAGAACAATTTGGAACTATGCCCAAAGGATTATAAAACTTTGCATACTTTTTGAAGTAGCAATGTCACTACTATGTTGGTATCACAAAGAAAATTTTTAAAAAGGGAAAAGGACTTGTTTATACATAAAAAAGAAAAAAAAATTACAACAAATTGTGGATTTAGAAATTGAGGGATTGTCCATCGATTGGAGAATGGTTGAACAAGTTGTGATATGAAATATATTGGAGTGTTACTAGATTATAAGAATTAACTAGCAAGATAGTTTCAGAAAAACCTGGGAAGACTTATATGAATACTTTCAAAAGTGAAATAGAACACTGAACATAGTAACAAGTAATATTGTAAGGATGATCAACTGTGAAAGACTTAGCTATAATTTGGAGCTATGCTCAAAAAATTATCAAACTGTGCATACCTTTTGACCCAGCAGCAGTTCTATTGGGCTTATATCACAAAGAAATCATAAAGGAAGGAAAGGGCCCCACATATGCAAGAATGTTTGTGGCAGCCCTTTTTGTAGTGGCTAGAAACTGGAAACTGAATGGATGCCCATCAATTGGAGAATAGCTGAATAAATTATGGTATATGAATATTATGGAATATTATTATTCTGTAAGAAACAACCAGCAGGACAATTTCAGAGAGCCCCGGAGAGACTGACATAAACTGATGCTGAGTGAAACGAGCAGAACCAGGAGATCATTATACACGGCAACAACAAGACTATATGATGATGAATTCTGATGGACATGGCTCTCTTCAACAATGAAATGTTTCAAACCACTTCCAATTGTTCAGTGAAGAAAGCCATATACACCCAGAGAGAGGGATGTGAAATGTGGATCACAACATAACATTTTCATACTCTTGATTGATGTTTGCTTACATTGTGTTTCCTTTATCTGATATTTCTTTCTTGTAGATATTATTTTTCTTGCACAACAATGATAAGTGTGGAAATGTGTATACATATATTTGATTTGTCAAGTATTTTAACATAATTATCATGTAGTGGATATCCTGCCATCTAGGAAAGGGGTGGGGAGTGGGGGGCGAATTTGTAACAGAAAGCTTTGTAAGGGTTAATGTTGAAGAATTACCCATACATATGTTTTGCAAATAAAATTTAAAAAAAAAATAAAAAAGACTTACCTATTCTTATCAAGGCAATAATCCAAAACAAATTCAAAGGAGTCATGATAAAAAATGTTATCTATATCCAGAGAAAGAACTGATGAACTCTGAATATAGATTGAAGCATTCTTTCTTCCTCCCTCCCTCCCACCCTCCATTTATTCCTTCCTCTTTCCCTCCCTCCTCCTACTTTCTTCTCTTTCCATAATATGGAAATACGTTTTCCATGACTTCACATATATAATTGATATAAAATTGTTTACTTTCTTTAGGAGGAGCAAGAGTAGGAAAGGAGGAGATCATTTGGAACTAAAAAAAAAAATTCCTGTCAATTTTTTTTACATAATATTGAGAAGTATTTAATGAAATTTTTAAAAAAAATTAAAAATAAAAATGAAACAACAATGGGAAAAGTTCCTTTTGTTCATCTCTTTTGTTTTTATAGCTGAAGATATTAAATCTCAGAAAACTAAAATGTTAAATAGCTCAAAGATAGAGACGCACAGATAAAGACATAAGATTTGCAATGTTTTCAGTGTCCTTAACAGTACCATACCACCAACTAACTCTACCATGGCATAATAAAGATTACCAACTCCATAAATATAGTCTCTGTGCTTAGCTATCATAAATAAAGCAAATATGAATATATTTCTTATTATGAAACACTATAACAGTTGAACAAACCCTCAAATGTGAAGTAAAACACACATTCTAGTTACTTAATAAAGTCTTGTTGAGCATGTTCTTTCAACTTGTCATATATCAAAAAGCAAATACAAAATGAAACATTGTTTAGTAAAACAGGAATACAATGTGATCAGAAGAACAGTCCGATTTATTCTGCGGGAGAGCGTTTTTGACAGGACAAATTCTCCCCCTCTCTTGTGAACATGGCATGAATATGAATGAGTTGTGCTGAAGGGAAGACACAAGTAGGTCCATGAAAGTGCAGAATGTTAGTCAGAGTCCACCAGTTTGCATCCAATAATGATATAAATAGTTCCTAGAGAAAGCAGACCCTGAGGGAGCAGTTGATGGGCTATACGATTTCTTCTTTCACATCCTTCTTTAACCCCTTGTATATAAATTAGGCATTCCAATGCTAGCAGCTGGTGAAAAGTATGTTGAAAGGAGCAACAGCAGGTGAGCCTGCTTCACATAAAATTGCAATACAACACTTGTATATTTATATTTGTACACATTGCTTTCAGGACAATTTTTAATGAGCATTATGTTTCTGAGCTTTCTCTCCCTCTCTCCCTTCCCTCTCCTCCCTTCTTCCTTACCCTCTCTTTTTCTCTCCTTTTAGCTTCCGTATATGATTGGTCTTTATATTTTAGTTACTATGGAGAGCTATTGCTGAAAACTGGGTCCCAGTTATACTTGGACCCTAAAAGTTTCAATTGAATATGAAAACAGGCCAGAGGAACTTACCTGGAAAGTAGAGTCAGAAATCTGAGTTTCACACACTAGCTCTGCTCTACTAACTATCTGTATGATTTTGGGGAATTAGATAACATTTCTGGGTCTTAGTTTACTCATTTATAAAATGATGCATTTAGACCAGATCACTCCTGAGTTCATTCTAAATCTGTATTATTATCCTAGAACTATGCTGCAACCCAAGAAACCCAATGAGATTGATGTTTTTTCTAGTCTTAGCTCCCTAATAATAAGAACTCACACATATATCCTTTGTAAGGTAAGGTAAACATTTTACTTCTCTTTTTCCCCTATTGATTATCACAATAGATCTACAAGATAACTCCTATAGTTTATCTCATTTGAAAAATAAAGAAATTGAGTCTGAAAGAGGTTAAGTTACTCACTGTCAGACAGAAATAGATGTCCAAGGCAGCATTAAAAACAAAGTCTTTCTTATTTGGAGTCTAATTATGAAAGAGGTGTCAGAAGCTAAACAACACTCTCAAGTACTAGAGGAATAATAAGATTGAAAAGTAATTTGGAAATAGTTAACAAATACAATAGAAAATAGATAATGCTAATACAGTCAATTTTCAACATTTGGTTATTTAACTTTCATGACTTCAAGCATTCACATGAATTTATTAGGACCCTCATTTTCACTTTCATGTATGCAATTGTGCACATTCCCAGTTATGCACATACAACAGAGGGAGGAAAAAAAGGAGAGGTGTGATGCACACCAGATTGTGGAGTGTGGCTAGTATCCAGTAGATTTTTCACCCATCTTGTTCACCCGATCATTGGAGAGAAAAGAACTCCCTATGCATTCATTGCATATTTTTACTGTTTGTTTTTAAAACTCAAATTTTGTGTTGCAATGATGCTTCCAGCATGGAGTGCAAGTTTTTAGGCTCTAAGCCCAACCTTGCAAAAGTCAGTGATATGGTTTAGTAAGAAAAGAATGGTGTTAGATAAACTTCATTCCAGAATTTCTGTAGCTGTTAGTGTTAAAGAGTTGATGAGGAACTTATTTCAAGCTGGAGCAGTTCCAATATCATCCGTCACCCATCAAGGATAAGGTGTTGAAGGTGATGCTGAGACCTTGCCATTCTCACTGTTTTCCAACAGTAGCAACTAAAGTTCCAGTAAATTATTTGGTTTTCAGAGGATAATATAGGTAGAGAAGTTTAAATCAATAGAGTATATGGTACAATACCCTCATATCACCATTTAACACCGTGGAACATAAGATTCAGCCCAGAAATATTTTATTTTTAAGAATTGTATTTATTACACTGTTTTAATGATTCTGTAGATTTCATGTGTCATAAAAACTGAATTATTGTCTGAAATCTGAAGGGTTTTTTAATTAAGATGTTAGGACAAAAGATCACAGAATTTTAGAGAATTACCAATAAGAAAAAATATTTTGCATGTTACTAATTTTATTTTTTGAACTGCATTTGTGGATCATCTCATGAAATCTATTTAATTAAGATTTTTATGCAGAAAGGTGTGCAGTCTCTGGCAAAAGAGTAAAGATTTTTTTGTGGTAGTGTGGACATAACTCCATTTATTGCATATAAGTTCAAAGTATCAACATTCATGTTTTTGACTTTTGCAATGTTTTCTAGGAATGTCATACCCAGAACAATTGAGGATTGATTTTCTAAGACAATATACAAGGAACCTTATGTACCTTATAGTTGCCCCTGTTTCTATTTGAGTTTTATAACATTACTCTATGATATCTCCTGTTCTGCAATGGGGATAGTATATACAAAATATACCTGCTAAAAAGAATGAATTTAGGTGGAACAAGCTACAGATTTCTATGGAGTAAAAGAAAATATTCTAATCTAATAATAAGCATTTATTGGGCAACTACTAATGTCATCATACCAGACTTTCTCCCACAGAAGAGAGAATTGATGATTAAAAACAGCTAGAAAGACTGATGGAATAGCTAGGTAGCACAATGGATAGAGTACTGGCCCCGTAATCAGGAGGATCTGAGTTCAAATCCTGCTTCAGACACTAGTTGTGTGATCTGGGCAAGTCACTTAAGCCTGTTGGTCTGTTTCCTCCTCTATAAAAATGAGCTGTAGAGGGAAATGGCAAACCATTCTAGTAACTTTGCCAAGTAAACTCCAAATAGGATTATGAAAAATCAGACAAAATTCAAAAATAACATCATCTAGAATATCAGAAATCTTCCAGAGTAGGTTTGATTATTATCATTAATAAAACATACATGAAAAATTAATGGAGCCTTGTATTTTTAGCTGAAACTCTTCCTTCAGACAGGCCAGAGGAACTTACCAACTGCATATTTAGATAAGGCATTATTCAGGCTGTATCCTTCTTGGACAGAGTTAGAATTCTCCTCTTTTGTGAAACACATTTGAAATAGATCAATGAAGTGCAGAGAAAAGGTATTATTATAGTTTCACAAAAAATCACCACTATTTTTTTACTCAAAACATTTTGCCCCAAATTATCCTAGAAATAGGAACTCACTCTCCATTTAAAATAGTAGATAAGAGATATCAACAGGTAGATGGAAAAAATATATAATAGACTACTTGGATTCTTCAGTGCCTGCTCCATGTGACAGCACATATTTACTCTGATTGAAAAACTAAAAAAAAACTAATTAATTCTAATTTTAAGAATAGTGAGCTTATTATAGTTTCATTAGCATTTAAGTGAATTCCAATTTGGTGCAAACCAATGAAAGCATCAGTTAAAACAGCTGTATTTTTATGAGCATGCATCTTAGTAAATTAGGGGGTTTAGCCTTAAGGATTCATTTTAGTGTAATCTACTAAAAAGATAAATAGAGCCAGATGTAGTGTTTATAAACCTCTGGACAATTGCAACTGGAGCTGCAGTATTTAAAAAACCACTTTGTAGCCCACACATATCCTTTCCCCAGAGGAAGTAAGTTTACCTCTTCCTGGCTGAAAATAGACTTTTTACATCATGTAGTGATGTTGGAAATTTCTAAACTGTTAGTTTGGAGGGGTAGAAGAAAGAAGGGAATTGAAAATTCAAATATGTAGTCTCTACTGAAGGCTATCAGTATGTTTGCTCTGGTTTTGCTTATGAGGGTCTTGATAGAAAGTCAATCTGTAGGATATGCCATTTAACCAAATTAAAGTCTACTTAGCATCTGGAATGTTGTCAATAACCATCTTTAGAATTCTGAAAAGCCACAGACTGGTGGCAGTAATAGACCCAAAGATTTAATAGGTAAATAAATTAGATTTTGTACTTCCTGCTACCAAAACATGTTTTAGAGGAGCAATTAGTAATTAGGTATCTGACTTTAATGAAGAAAATTTTGTGATCATTAAAATTCTCAAGAAGGACATTTATGCCATCAGTAATGTTTACTTACTCTCGACATCTCAACATTAACAGAGCTAGTAGCTGCAATCAGCCTTCTTGGCTTCCTTAAGGCTTCCAAATAAATTTGGGAGAGAAAAATTATGCCTGCCTGAATGGAAAGAATTCCATACCTTCTGTTAGTTGGAAAAATGATGTTCCCTACTCAGAGCTTTCCAAAGAAATTGGAACCCAAATGAAATAGTATTTAAACACATCATAGACAGGATTTCCTCATCTGCTTCTGTTTCCCCAAGTGCCTAGGAGGGCTCTGTTTTGCTATGACTAGCTGTAAGAGTGTTAGAGCCTTTGCCCTTTCAACTTGGACCCATTTGCTTTATATCACAAATTGGTGCACATTAATCACCGTCCATTCTATTTTAATAGAACATTTATGATTTTCAAAACATTGGCAGGAACGTTATCATATTCAGAATTTCAAAACTTCAAAAACTCACCAGACTCATGTGAGATGGGCAAGGAAGGAACAGGAAAATATCTGGTCTGACTCCTATATACTCTGACAGTCTGGGGATTTCCCTTTACTGTTTTCTTCCTCCCTTCTTCTCTCTTTCTTCCTCTCCTCTTCCTTCCCTCTCTCCCTCCCTCCTCTCTCTTCCTTCCTTCCTTCTTTCCTTCCTTTTTTTCTCTTTCTTTCTTTCTTTTTCATTTCCCCTTCATTTTCCTCAATAACTCTTTCTCTGTTTCCAAACTCTAAGGTTTCAAAAGGACTCTTCCTTCTATATTTTTATCCACAGACTCCTCAACTTAAATTAAACTAACCAGGAAACAGGAGGGGGTAGAAGTAATGATATATGAGTCCATTAGAATTTATGCCTCTTGAGGTTGTTAGACTTGTTTAATTTTTCTTTGTATATGCAATGCCTACCCAGTAGAGTGTCTTTAAGATTACAGAGTAGGTTCTTTAAAACTGAATGTTAAATTTAATTTAAGAGAATCAAAGTGGAGGATGGTGGGAAAATGAAAAGGAGGGGAGGGAACTGCTGTAAATAGAACAAAAAAAGACCTGTCAGGCTACCTAGTAGCTCCTAACAAAGGAGTTCGAAGAGATTGCTTTGGCTAGCATATAATTGCTCTAAGATGAGAAAAGTTATATTCTCTGCTGTTATTCCTAAATTGGGATAGTGTAAATAACACAATGGATTTATGACTACTGTGCCTAATGGTACACCACAGTTCTTTTCCATGTATTTACCTGGGTCTAAAATTTACAGTATGGCTAAAGATCATTATTGTTTCTTCAGGACCACAACTGAAACTCATTCATCATTTTATTTTCCAAAAGTCAATGTCAGTGTCTTTCATTCAGCAGATGTTCAGTAAATATTTATTGACTTGGATTGCCTTGTTGATCTGTTCCCCGACATCAGGCTATGCTATATTTGGAAAACAGTGGGTGCCACATTGAAACCATAGAATTAAGAATCAATAGATTGGAGTTTTTGCTCTAGCTTTGTTACAAATTGTTTTACCTTTGACACATCACTTAATTCTTGACCCTATGACCTTATTTAAGTCATTGACCTTCCTTGGGTTTCAGGTTTTTCAGTGATAGGAAGGTCTGGCCTGATGACTAGAGTCCCTTTCAGTTTGATCTTGATATTCTATATCCTATTCTGGGTATCAAGGGAATTGCGAACAATTCTATAAAACTGAATAGAATAGAATAAAACTGAAGGAAATGGAAAAACCCTGATTCAAGTTAGAAAGAAAACAAAAACAAAAACCTGACTACAAGTTTTCTATCACCACCATTTCTTCTACTCACTGCCCAGTTTCAATAATCTTATCTCTTTAAATCAATGTAAAGAAAACTCATGACAACAGTAGACAGATGCTAATTAAGCCATTTCTGAGTAAGAATTCTAAGGCAGAGGACTTTTTGCTTATTGAAGTCTTAAGATGAGACCTAAAGATTAAAGGTTCAGCTTCAGGAAGTTATTTGCAGCATGCTCCAGAACTTCTCTCAAACTCTCTATTCTCAGTAGCTGGTTGAGTGATCAGAGAAAGGTTAAGACTATCAAAATGTCACATGAAATTCAATTGCTATGAATAATTTGGATCTAATCAGGAGCCATGCAAAATGCATAATATTTATTATAAAGGCAGTTGTAAATGTCTACCACCAAGTATGGTGGCAATACTAATGGAAATTTCTGCCTGAAGCTTACAGTCTCCCAAAGCCCTCATGGTTCTTGGGCAGTCAGATAGGCTCCTTCATTCCAAGAGGGAGCAGCCTAAGTGACCAAACTGCTGGTCTGCTATGGTTAAGGCTGGCTAAGCAGTGGACAAAATTATGAAGATTTTATACTATTTTTAGAAGGGTTGCACTCTGTCTAGATAACTTAGGGCATTATAGAATGTGAACTCTGACAGTGTCTTGGGGCCCCTTAAGGTATATGAAATTTATGCATAGGGGGTATAACCAGTGAATGTGACTATGAAACTTATAGTCTCCTTTATATTAAAAAAGAGTTATCTTGCTAAGGAGGGTGGTATCTTTAGGAATATAGTTAAGTTGCAGAAACAGTTGACAATGCAATGTCCTCTGCTTTACTTATTGTTCTGTTCTGTTTCCATAGTTCAGGCCTTCTAAATGTTTTTTTCCTCACATCTGGTTGCCAACATTTTTAGTGAGAAGGGGTCATCAGTTTCACAATATGTCCCTTCATGGGTCTGGATGCAGAGAAGGAGTGGGGTTTCTAGCTAGGGAAGGGTAAATTTTAGGACAGGGTCTCTGGGGCTTTGAAAAGGGCTCTTCAAGAATGTGACCCTAACTTGCATGAACTGATGCTGAATGAAACGAGCAGAACCAGGAGATCATCATACACAGCAACAACAGTATTACATGATGATCAATTCTGATGTACATGACTCTCTGCAACAAAGAATTGTCTCAAACCAGTTCCAATTGTTCACTGAAGAAAACCATATACACCCAGAGAGAGGGATATGAAATATGGACCACAACTTAACATTTTCATGATCTCTATTGACATTTGCTTGCATTGTGTTGCTTTTCTCTGATTCTTTTTTTTTCTTGTAGATAGGATTTTTTTTCCATAACTTCTCAAGCATTTCAACATTATTAACATGTAGTGGACTTCCTGCCATCTAGGGAAGGGGAGGGGACTGGGGGTAAAATTTGTAATGGAAAGCTTTGTAAAGATCAATGCTGGGGAACTACCCATACATATGTTATACAAATAAAAAGCTTTAATAAAAAAAAATGTGACCCTAATGTCCAAGCATCAGGGGATTGGGAACAGGAATCCTTGTCAACAGTTGAGTGGTTTTCTACTTAGAAAATACTTAAATGATGGGGAGAGGGAGATTGTGACGTTGCCCATTTTGTGTTTGGGGTGGCTACTAAAAAATCCCACAGTCCCTGGCAGTAGATGAATATGTTTCAGTACTGATGGGAAGAGGTCTTGCAATAGTTCTACTGAGGATCTGGCGGGGCTCTGAGGTACTCTGAACCTAGGATAGAGGTCCTACTTGCCTGGTTCTAAGAGAAATCCTATAAAGCCATTCACCTAAGATTATGAAAGATGAAACATGGTAGAGTACACAAGAAACAAACAGTCCTATGCATTTATGACCCTGTGGCAAATAACTGGGAAAGAGTCTCTCCCACCTAAAGACTAAGAAAATTTCTTCTTCTTTACTAATAAGTTACCAGCAAAAAAAAGAGAATTCTTCCATTAACTTGAATTTATTTTTTATGCATACTCAGTTTTGATTAAACTGCAGGGTGTTATGGAGTCAGCTACAATATGTTCTGGAGAGCTGATAAGTTGTTAGTGTGGGTATTTATACTTCTGAAATAGGTGAACAATATAAATCAGGACTTTAATATTTATTTATAATTCTGATTATCTATACATAAGAAAATGATGGAGAAAATGACAGTGATGCAGATTAAACTTAAAAGTGGGCTGTGAATATATTTTCTTTTATCTGGACAGCAGATTGTTAATATTTACCACTAGATCAACATGCAAACAAAAGTTTTTCTTTTAGTACATCAAACTAAGAAGAGATAGTCACAAGACTCCAGAACATGCTTCAAATCAAGGGAAAGAGATCCTTAATTTTACATCATTACAAAATGTTAATACACGCAACAACAAGACTATATGATGGTCAATTCTGATGGACATCCCTCTCTTCAACAATAAGATGATTCAAACCAGTTCCAGTTGTTCACTGATGAAGAGAGCCATCTACACTCAGAGAGAGGACAGTAGACGGCCACATAGCATTTTCACTCTTTCTGTTGTTGTTTGCTTGAATTTTGTTTTCTTTCTGTTTTTTTTTTCTTTTTCCTTCATGAGCATTTTTTCTTGTGCAGCAAGATAACTATTTAAATATGTATACATATATTAGCTTGAACATATATTGTAACATAATTGACATGTATTGGACTACCTGCCACCTAGAGGAGGGGGTGAGGGGAAGGAGGGGAAAAATTTGGAACAGAAGATTTTGCAAGGGTCAATGTTGAAAAATAATCCATGCGTATGTTTTGTAAATAAAAACCTTTAATAAAAAAATTTAAAAATTTTGGAAGCAGGATCATCAAACCTCTATTCAGATTGCAGCAGGCAAATTACACATACTGCCCTAAAAGTGAACCACTACCACCACCAACCCACATTTCACAACCCCCTATTATTTATCTATGTATTTATTTATTTATTTACTTTTTTTTAGTAAAAGCTTTTTTATTTACAGAACATATGAGTGATTTTTCTACATTAACCTTTGCATAACTTTTTTTTTTGTTCCAAGCTTTTCCCCACCTTCCCCCACCACCCACCCCTGGATGACAGGTAATCTAATACATGCTAAATATGTTAAATTATATGACAAATCCAATATATGTATACATATCTATACAGTTATCTTACTACACAAGAAACATCAGATCTAGAAAGAAAGAAAGAAAAAACAACCTAAGAAGGAAAACAAAATGCAAGGAAATATTCACAGAAAACATTAAAATGCTGTGTTGTGGTCCACACTCAGTTCCCTCAGGCCTCTCTCTGGATGTATATGACTGTCTTCATCACTGAACAATAGTAACTGGTTTGAAACACATCATTGTTGAAGAAAACCATGTCCATCAGAATTGAATTTATCTATGTATTTAGAAAAAATTGTTGCTGCAGATGGAAGGACACCACAGCCCTTATAAAGAGAACTATGTATAAAGGATATCAGCTATTGCTCTTAAATATATAGTCAAATACTTTAGATTAAATACATTGCTGTTGCTGCTAAACTTGTTTTTACTACTGTTGTTGCAAATGCTTACTTCCATTGTTGCTGTTGCTGTTTGGGGGATTTAGCTTGACTTTGGCTGGAACTACACAGATAACCACTTTAATACCCCCTTTTATTTCATTTAATAACTAAAACAATTCTTAAACACCACTAATTATCTAAGATGTTCCCACAGTCTTAGACTGAAATGACAGAACTACTAAAGGGTAGAGGGAAGGTGGCATCTTTTGTCATAACTCCTAAGTGCTAATTCTTCTATTCACTCATTTGTTCAACAAACATTTATTAATTGCCTTTTTTCAGTCTTGTCTGACTCTTTGTGACCCTATTTGAGATTTTCTTGGTAGAGTAACTGAAATGGTTTGTCAATTCCTTCTCCAGCTCATTTTCTAGAGGAAGAAATTGAGGCAAACAGGGTGAAGTGATTTGTCCAGGGTCACACAGATAGTGAATGTCTGAGGCTGAATTTGTACTCAGGTTGAAACTGAGTGTTCTAATCACTGCACCACATTGCTGCCTGTGCAACTTGCCTCTGCAGAATTTTGATTTAAGGGATGAAAAGACATTTTTTTTTCCTTTTACAAAATGCTCTTCCTCTCTTATTTGTCAAGGTACTCACAATTTCAAATGTTATTTGTTTCTCTGAATTGCCTTTCCAGAAATTCTCTTCTAATTTTTTTTAAGGCAGCTAGTTAGCACAAAATTCTGGACCCCAAGTCAGATAAAGAGTTCAAATCCTGCCTCAGGCATTTACTGGCCTGGCACAATGCTAAGCATTAAGTAAAAGAAAGAAAGAAAAAAAAAACACAGATCCTGCATTCATAGAGGAAGACAACATTTAAACAACTATGTACATGCTGAGATAATGGAAAGTGATCTCAAAAGGAAGGTACTAGCATTAAGGAGTGATCAGGAAGAGCCTTTTTCAGAAGGTGGAATTTGAGGCAATTATTGCAGGAACCCGAGGAAGCCTAAACTTTTTAACTCTCAATATCTGGAATACTGTTCTGAAGATGGTAGATGCCTAATAAATATTTATTGTTAATGGGACCTTGAATGGGATGAATGTATGGAGATTTAATTATAAAGAAAGGAAGCCAGGGCGGAGCCAAGATGGCGAACTGCAGACAGCTTTCTCTGTGAACTCCTTTGGGACCTTCCCTCAAACCCAGACAAAGTAAGCCTTCGAACTGGTTTGTGAGTGAAGGCTCCACCAAACATTTGGACTACAACACACTTCTATCAAAAATCTACCTTGAAAGAACTCCGGAGAAGGTTAGCCTCAGGGGAAATCGGCCACTGGTCATGATCAGACTCCAGCCGGGGCGGAAGTCAGGGCTGCGATAGAGGGCCGGATTTAAAGCACCCAGGAAGCCCCTGGGAGACGCCTGGGCCACTTTGCTCTGCTTGCGGGCAGGTGCTTTGGCAGATCTGCCTTTGAAAAAGGGTGGATCAAGAGAAGCTGAAAACGTGGTCCTAGTGCGAATCTAGCCAGACCAGCCTCAGACCGGAAGTCAACTCGGCAAACTGCCCCAGGGCAAATACAAATTGTTGCAGTTTTCTCTGTTTTTGACCAATATCCCAACTTTAAACCATGAGCAAGAAGCAGAAGAGAGCTCTCACCATAGAAAGCTTTTACGGAGAAAAAATAGAACAGTCCCCAGATCCTGACATTATGAAAACAATCCCAGATGAAGCCACAAAGGCA